>WYDI02025091.1:0-26910 GCA_009867235.2 Psittacus erithacus | reverse complement strand
TCTTCCTCTTTTTTTTTAACCCATCTTAAATTCCTTGGGCCCCTTTTGGTTTTTTTCCCGGTTTTTTTTTGCTTTTTTTTTTTTTTTTTTTTTTTTTTTTTTGTCTTACATGATTCGAGGTCTTGCTTGGTGTAAACTCTGGTAATAAGGGATTATGACACTGTGGGTGTTTGTGTAACACCTGGTGTTGCAGTGCCTGAATTTAATTGAATCTTCAGTGTGCTACCATAACACAAGTAATGAGCTACAATAGCAGACACTAAAGACCGCAAGTCTTTCTGTTGACTCCAGTGGAAGTAATTGAATCAGGCCTTGAATGAATAAGAAAGGATTTAAAAAAGAATATTCTTGGTCAGTAGTCTTTCTGAATGTCTTCACATCCTTGTGCTGTCTTATTCCCTAATTCTCATTTGCTTGTGTGAGCTGTCATCTTACTCTGATTTGATGTGTCCCTGCTGTAGCATTTTGCAATACAGAATGCATGAATTATGCCTTTCATATGAGCACTGTAGTTTTGCTCAGACACGTCTGTGGTCAAAATCCGATATTCTCTGTCTAGCCACGGAGTTTAGAGGCTACTGTTTTAACTTATCTAGGAAAGCACATTTTCTTAGAGACCTGGCTTGTACAATAAGTATATAAGGAATGGAACATTTTAAAAATTATGTGTAACTCATGCACAAATGCTGGGCTAAGAGCAGAAGTCATAGCTTGTTACACTTGAGAATCTTTTTTACTTTTACTCTTATTTTAAAAAAGTATTTCAGTATTATACAATGTATTTTTTAATTGGGGAAAAAAATCAGAGTCTAGCTAATGGTGAGACAGCTTAAAAATAATTGTAGCTAGGAACTGGGCCATGATTAAAATTGTTCAGCTGTTCATTTTATTGTTTGTTCCCAAAACCTTAAATGCACTCTCTGAGAACAATAACAACAGTTAGCATGTAACTCCGTATGGGCCAATTCATGCAGTCTTCTCTCAGTCCTTTCTTACTGCAGAAAAATTCTTGTTTAGAGGACTTTGCAAGGAATTCAGGGTTGGAACTATATGTTCTAACTATTTTGTAATAATAACATGAAAGCTACCATGGAGAGAGAACAAAAAAGCTGAAAGAAAGGAGAAACAAAATTAAGTCTACTCTTTTGACATATTTGGATTTGGGTAAGTGTATAGAGCAGAACTGGCTGTGACATTCCCTTGGGATAATACCTATATCTCAGTTAATCTCACTGAAATAGGTGGAATATTTGCTATTGGGTTTGCTACAAGAGGGATTAAACTTTGTAGTGAGGATTATAGTGATAGGAACTACACTGAAAACCAAAACCTACTGAAAAATATGATGGTAATTTTCCACAGTGAGACATAAACCGGGTTCATAAATAAGAAATAATTTTTGCTAGTGGTTGACCTTAGCTGATGCATTAAAAGTGCCAGCTTCTTGAGGTCGTGGCTGGTTGACCTTCATGGTTGCTCAGATCTCTAGATTGGTTTGGCCTCTTTGGACCTACCAAAGCTAGGCACTGCGATGGTAAAAAATGGACTTTTCTTCTACACATCTTTTGAAATCTTGGTCTGTGTTTCCACCTGCAGAACAAGCTTCTAGCTTCTAACAGGTCTGCTAGTGAATTGAGGGAATTGTAACCTGTTGTGGCTGAGTTCAGAAGTGATGAGCTGTGTTTAGGGTGGGTGTTTCAAAACTCCATTGCTTTTCAGCAACTGCAGGAAGATAAAGTCTTACCGGCACTTGTGAAAGTTATTCCCAGAGGTAGCTGCAAGTGCATACAAAGACTGTATAGTTCACAGTATCTTTCCACTATAAAACCTCTTATCACATCCTTAACATTTTGATTTCATTGAATTTCAGTTGAATTATCAACTGGTTACCAAGTTGGAATGCACACTTGGGCCCTTTTATTACTTAATTTAGGAAAAGCTACTGTAAGCATAATTTGAACCCTTTCTCTAGGGAGAAGTGCTGAAACCTCATACATGTTTTAGGATGAGTAAGGATGTGGTGTCACTCAGTAGGAGCCTCATTTAGAGCCCATTGATGTCAATGGAAACACTTCCCTTTGCCTGAGTGGGCCATAGACCAGGAGAATGCAAGAGTAACTGAACTAAGAATTCTGCTGACTGTATCATATAGTATATGCTGTATAGTTTTGCAAAAATAAACTCATTTACTTAGCCAAAATACTTAATGTTTAATTTTAAAAACCATAATATAAAGAGAATGGATTTTACTTTACTGATGTTTTAAGCCTTAATTTAATGTAGCATAGTGAAAAGGACACCAAATATTCTAGTTCTGTATCATTAGAACCAGACGGTCCGTGAAAGACTTTTGGCTAAACTAGAGTTGGGAAAGCTTGTAAACTCTGCCTAGTCTGAAAATGTGCTCAAAATTACTATATCAGATGATATACCCAGTTTTATAATGTGAAATTCTTTGGTTGTTTTCCTGACATCTTGGTAAGGTGTTATCCAATTTAGGCAATTATAAGAAACTTTTTGGATGCTACTGTCATTATTGTTCTGCTCCGTAATTGGAAAAACAGCAAAATTGCCCTAATGCAGTGGGTTATCCCAGAAAACATCATGGTGAAGAACTAATGACGAAAAGAAATGTTATTACTTATTATTCACTTACTGTGTTTATATGATGGGTCATATTTGTTTGTCTCAAAAAATTAAAAAGAACCCCAAATGCCCCAACTCAAAACCTCATGACCTTTAGCCTTGAAGAATGAAAAATCTTTTCTCTTTACCATAACAGCAGTGCTGTTTATCTAACATCCCTACCTGACAATGACCAGACAGAATATTAACTGATTAACTGCAGAATGCACTGTTAAAATAAAACGATCAGCAAGAATGGTACATGCAACTTAACTGTTAAAATTTACTTCAATATTAAGTCTGCCACCTCAGTCCTGTGGCAGACCTTCTGCATCCTGGAAGATATTTTGCCTGTAGCCAGCTACTGCTTCCACTATTGTGTAGTCTGAGGAGTGGAAGGAGGAGGCAGTTTTTATAAGGTAGGCAGGTAGGAATCGATACAAATTACTTAAGAGAAATAGAGGTAACCTGAAATATATTTCTTATTGCTAGTAGAGATTGTGAGAAAAAATCCTGCCTGTAGTATTTCAGTAGAGTTGACCTATACTGAAGATCAGAGATAACTTTTATGGCCTTCCTACCTGACTTATATAACAGACTGCCAATTGCAACTAGTAATTTGCAACTGAATTAGAGCATATCAGATGTCTTTGGTTGCTACTCTTAATGGGCTTGATGACATTATACAATAGTCTTATATCTTGGGCATTAGGAATGGATTTTCTAAAAATTTTTTTTTTTTTTTTTTTCCTTCTCTGATTTCCTACTAATCCTTCTCAGGTGAGAACTTCTTGCCTCTGCTGCGTTAGTGGTTTCATTGTTCCTAACTAAACTGTTTCCATACAGAAGGCAAACAGGATCAGGTTTTATGTGCAGGTATTTCTTAATTTCAATACTGAAACATGGTCTTGCTCCAAGTTTGTCAAATATAGATCAAGCTGATTTCAGTGGGGCTGCTCACTGAATAAGAGTTGGAATGCAAAGTCCTTCCAGGAAGTTAAACTACCTTGTAAAGAAAACCACATTTAAAAACATGGTAATAAGAGGGCTACAGTGGGCAGCACAAGAGCTTGATTCAGCAGCATTGTGCCTCTGAACAAGCCAAGGTTCGGTTATAATTTGTGTGTGACATTTGGCTTGTTTCTAACTGCACACCCAAATCCCTAGTAACTCTGCTAGTCTAATCCTCCTCCTCCTCCCCCAGTGTAGATGTATATATAGGTATGTGTTAAACCACTTATTTTCATGCATGTGTCTGCTATGGGTTGTAAATTTATATCAGTGATTTGTACAACAAAGTCAAGTGGGTACACATAGCTCTGCAAATATTGACAAGGTATTATGTCCTTTGGTCTTCTGTAGTTTCACAGGAGGGTGCTGTCTTAGGACTTTCTTTGCTTTTAATCTTTCAGAGCTCAGGACCTTCCTTTTCCTTTGAACATTAAGGTCCAGTGAATCAGGCTCTCAGACTTCATCCATGACAACAGACAATTTTTATATGTTAAGAAGTTTAAATGAGAAATTTTATTGCTTCTACATGCTCAACCAGACCCTTCCATAATTAAAGATAGTAAAAAAAAAAAATTAAATGATCATTGTAAAGTCATAACTTACACAATTCCCAGTACAAAATCCTATATTGTTTTGGCTTTGCCTTATTAGGCACTAAAGTTTATTTGGAAGATCCTTGTATCTTAGTGAAGCTTCTGAAAAACAGTCTTTCAAATTTGTAGGGAACTTGAAGCAAGAAAACCTTAATGTGACTTTGGGTTAACATTTCTCAACACTCTCCATGTCATAAAACCCCAGACATTCATTTGTATAATTTGGCCTTAGGGTACAGGGGGAAGTAAGGGATAGGCAGTGGAAAATATACTGGAGGAGGAGGACAGATTTGGATTGGAGAGACAATGGCAGAAGCTTATGAATTTGGAAAAAGCCATATGTCTTAAAGAAGGAAAAAAGTGGAAAGAATCTTGACTCAGATTGCTATAAACCATTTCTTAATCTGTGACCTACAGACTGTCCTTTAAGAGAATAACCAATTCCTCAAGCCTCATCTTGTAAAATTACTCTGAAAACCAGAAATCAAGCAAAGAGCTAACTTTGGAACTAGCAGTGAGTTTATATTTAAAGGTACCTGATTGTTTGGCCACCAGCTGAATTATGTATCCATAGAAGTCCTTAGAAAATAAAATGCTTTCCTCTAGAGGTAAAGTGTGTGTTCCCATTATGCCCCAAGTACTTGGTGCTGTTGGTGCTAGCATAGGGATCTAATGGTGACCCTGAGAGTTGTACAGTTCCCCCTGGTTTCTGCTCTTGTTGTAGAGAAGAATGAGGTAAATTCCAGTCAAACAACCTCTTCTCCCAACATATCAGCTCAGTGCTGTAGGTCTTCATGGTTCCAATGTAAACCCAGCCTTTGCTCAACCCATTCTAAGCTACATCTGTGAGTCTAAGGTATGTTCCCCCTGTCCATGTCCTATGAAGTAGCCTGTGCATGCAGAGCCGCTGTTGGAAGCATGTCAGCCATTACGTGCTCTGAGGTAGTGACTTGTACAAGGTAACTCAGACACTTCAGAATGCCAAACAGCCGCAAGTCTTCTTGCTAACAGCCTAGTGAAGACATATGCTGAGCTTTGTAATTGCTTGTATTTGTTTTAATGGAGATGCCAGAACATTCAGCATGTGGCTGCATATTCAGAGTACTTCTGCTGTAAATCTAGAAGACATTTTTTGAAAATATCTTAAAAGACAACTTGTAAAGTAGATAGAGATCATTTTCTTTCTTCCCCATTCACTTCTTAGTTCCCCTATGAAATGTAAAGAGAATTGGAATTGTTGGTATGGCAAATGACAATTTGAAGAAAAAACAGTACTAGCAAGAGAAAAACAAATAACATAATTATTTACTTGTGACTCCTGTTTTGCAAATTTACATTTTGCCCTTAGGTCAGGAAATACTTAAAAGCTGGTGCTACACTAATCTGTGCTTTGGTCCTAGAATTAGCAAATAAAACACATGGTAAATACTGGAACACCAAACAAAAGCAGCTGTTCTGAGAGCATAGGTTAGAGTCCAGGAAGTAAAGAAAACGGAGAAGGGAGGACAGACTTTCTTCATAATGATTGCTTTAAAGTTACCTTGCACGTTAACTCATAGTGAGATTCTGTAGCTCTGCATATGAAGAAACAGTTTATCATGATTTAAAATAAAATAAGAGCTATATGCATTAGTTCTCCAAACTGTTTGAATCCATTTAGTACCAAGAGGTGAAAAGGCTGCCCAAATCCATGGTAGAATTTTAGACTGGCTGACCTGGCTAAAGGCTGACTGATACATGCCTGAGGCCCACCTGAAGTAGTAAATGTAACATTCCTGTGAAAGGGCAGCCAGGTGCACCCTTTCAGCCAAAAGAATAGTGTAATTTCTTTGAAACTTAAACCCCAGCATGGGCATACCAACCAGGAATTGTCAGGATAATGTGCAGCAGAAATTCTTTCTCTACTTTGTATTAGGTGGCAGGGTGACACCGTGCAATGACTGCTAACTCAGGTGCTGACTGTGCCTTGGGAAGGCTATTGGATAAAAGCACAAAGAGCAGTTTTTGTGCTAGTGCATTCATTTGGCATTGGGAGACTCAGTTTGTGTGTTCAAGTAATAGCTTCCAAGGGGAGAAGGGACCATAGTGAGCTCTCCCTGGCCCTGGTGCAGCACAAAATTTTGAAGAATCATTACTGCTTCTGACATCTGTTATGTGATCCTATAATAGCTTCTATTCCAGTGCATATCCACAGACAGGATGGTTTTAACATACATCAACTCAGCCAGCCAGCCATATGTTTTGAGGCACATAATACAATTATTGATATGAAAATCAAAACAAAGTACCATATAAAGGCAGCCACTGTCAGATCATTATGGATGAGACCATCAGTCTTGTTGCTGTAACAAACCCTGTATTCATTATCGTAGCTCAGGGCATTTTCTTTGCCAGAATTGGCTGTTGTTTTAATGAATATTGCAAATCATAACCCAAATTATATGCCTTAAGCTGTCATAATTTTTCATTTGTAATGAAGATTTCAGGAGCTTGATTTGTGTCATGGCAAAGCATTCCCTGATGGAGGAGAGGAAGAGAGACATACCATGAAGAGGCTGCAGAATTCTGTGTGAACAAGAAGCAATTCAGACCTCTGGTGCAGAGTAATCTACGTACTGTGTTTGGACTTCACTCTGGACTCTCTCTGCTGAGCTCCCTCACAGAAGGTAGTGCTGGCTTTGACAGTATTTTGATAAAGACCCAAAATGTTTCACCAAAGACATTTAAGCTTTATTGATAGTGCTGTATGTCAGCTCTGTTAGTGTCATAAATTGAAGGTTTTTGGGGGAAGAAATGAAACCACACTTTTCTCCCAAGCTGATCAAAAATCAGGCATTTATACTTCCCATCTCATCTCCAGATAATAATGTCTTTTCCCTTTTGAAAGACTGTGGACTAACTTTTAATTAAAACCAAAGAAGACCAGAAGAAAAATCACAAGAGAACTGTCAAAACCAAATGTCTGTTAAAAGCTGCTTGGGTTTTTTTCAGTTGGGAGATTTCTATTTTTTAATTAAATTATACGTTTTATGCATATTTGACCTTTTTACAAGAAAACCATGAAATTTTATTGACTGCAAAAATTGGAGTTCCAACAGAACAATTCTGAAGAGGAACTTTTAAAGACAAATTCATTAGCTCAAAGTCCAATTTTGTCTGCACCATAATATGAAGTAGGCACGTAAGTCCAGTGCGGACACCTGGTAGCATCTGTTTTCTATGTATCATTTGCCATCCAAGCATGACAGCCTTATTGGCATATTGACCTTCAACTAAAGTCACTCATGAAATAAGAACAATGAGTCACAGTAATTGCTTGGATCAAGCAAAGGACCAAGAATTCTTGAAGCTGCTCACCTTCAGGGCATGCTCTATAGCCCAGTGTCTTGAACAGCTATCTAGAGAGAATTGGGAAGGCTTGGCCTATATGAGATTGGGAGATGTTATGCAATGGGATGTTCTTGCTGGCTGTTTCGTTCATGTGGGTGGGGCTTTGTTGTTCTTATTTTTATTGTTATGGATTGTGAGATGAGGGATTGTTTTTCCATTAGAAAAGGCAAAACAACTGCTTTCAGTGTAGAATGGCCTTTTAGATTATGTGCATGAACCACAAATAAAAAGAACACAATGAAATGCTCCATGGGCAAGCATAGTGAGTTTGACTCACCACTGTGTTACTCCAGCTCTGCACCAGATCCATTCAACTGAACAAAGATGAAACTTTACCACCCTTACTATCTGAGGGGAAGAGGTCTCATTCTGCCCCTGACCAGAATGCTGGTCTGCAGGGAATGAGCACTGCTGATTTGCTGTGTTATCACTTACATGACATGATATTTTTCATGAAGAATGTTCAGAAAAATTAGACTAAACAAAAAGATTTGTGGAAGTTGCATTTCCTAGTTCACAGTGACCTCCATAATATCAGAGGTGTTGGCACTTTGACTGTTTTACAGAAAATATTTGCATCTATGTCAGTTCTAGGAAATAGGCCTTCTAATGGCTAGTGGCTGACATAACACCTATGTTACAGTTATCGTTGCTAGGATGTTTTGAGGCTTTCCTTTGAGTAGCTTCTTACCACAGAAGTAAATCATCTCCTCATAGACAGAAGATGAACAGCAACATGTGAAGAGGGGCTTTACGGCTGCGGCTGCTTTTCTGAATGCCTTAGGTGCCCTGGACTGTAGCTCGATAGTGCCTCCTAGAGGCACAGACTGTAGGTACGAAAGCAGGAAGCTGCAGTGTAGCTGATACGTTGAGGCAGTACGCGTTGCCAATTGCATATTTACCAGTGTGTTGGCTGATTTCCTCTGCAGCTGTCGTGGCTTGTGAATATTTGAATCATTTAATGCAATGGAAATGCGCAGTACTTGGCCTCTGAACCAGTGCAGACTGTCTGTTAATATGAGATAGTGCTTTACGGTTTCTGGCTTGCCTTTATGCCCCCATTGTGGATGCTACACTAATAGCTATGCCTTCCAGGTGAAAAAGGAATCCTTGCTTTCCAGGATACGGTGAATCTAGGTGAGAATTATGCAATTCTGTGAAGGTGAATCAGAGGAGAATATTGCTTGGCAGACTTGACTATATTTTAAACACTTTTAATTCTAAATCAAGGTAATGGCTTGCACAACCCAGACTAATTTATTTCTGATGATTGATTCATGCCATGATCAGATTGATGATTGATTGCAAGCCATGGCTATTCTTGCAATATCTTGAGAGACAGTTGTTCCAAACCATTTCACGTATCTTGACGCTGAGTTCACTTCCAGTTGGCTGGTGGGTAGTATAGAAAAGAATGTCAAATATGGATTTAATGTAGGATAGAAAAGGATGAGTTTGGACATTGACCCTGACACTTGTTCTGGCACGTGCCATCAGGAGGGTACATTTCTGGCATTTGAATCATCCAGGCTTTTTTCTGTAATTTGCCTCATTCAAAGTGGATGGGACTGACACTGTGACCTGATACAGCTCAGGAAGTCCACTGTTTTGTGCAGACCATTAGACATTTCTGAGACGGGTTAAATCATTTCACTGTGCTACAAATGCTTTCTGAGAATGATCCAATCATGAACAGAAAAAAATCCTGTTGGATGCATCACTTCTTTTTACAGCTGTTTCCACCATTGCTTCACATCTGCGTTCCTGTTGTCCATTTGCAGTCACATTGTTTCCCTGTCCCTGTTCAATGGTGAATGCAGCATAGGACTACTATGGAAGCAAGTATTTCATGTGTTTTCTGTCAGTCTTTGCTGTGCCATGTATTTTGTTGTTAAGGGAAGGTGTTGGTTTCTTGGCTGTCCAAAATCAGAAGAGGCATCTGGACCTTTCTCAGGCAGTGAAGCAGAAGTGCGAAGCAGAAGTGCGAAGCAGAAGTGCAAAGCAGAAGCAAAGTCAGTGTAACCAGATAGCTGAGTGTGTAATGGAAATTCTGTCAGTACGAGACCATCAGAACCTGATCTGTAGTGGGTGGTAGTTGTAGTAATGGTAAGTATATACTACTAGGTATATACTATGCAGAAAATCTGCATAGAAAGATTTCAGCTTGTTGCCTTGCTTGCCATCCTCTTGGACTGAGGTGAGAAATGCAGTATGTTTGACACTGCAAGTTCCTATTAAATGGTCGTAAGGCATTATAGCCTTGAGGCATTATAGTACAGGAGCTTGTGAACGGATTTCTGGGCCAAGATGGTATCTGATGGTAAAGCTTTGATCCTGAAGCAGACTGTATTTGTCAGGGAATCAGTTCAGTCTAGGTTCACGTGAAAGTACAGGGCTGTCTTTTTTTCAGTAGAGACATCAGTTATCACTGCAGTTGAAGGAAAGGCAAGACTGACCTTTTCTGCACTGGTTCAGAAAAAAACCCCCAAACATTTCTATTGATCATACCTGCTTAACATCCAGTTCTTCGTGTGGGCAGCCAGTGCTGTCTGGAAGATGGGAAACAAAACGGCAAGCAAGGCTGTATGCTGGGAAAAAACAGAGCCCTAATGCAGATTCTATTCCATATATATGAGCAAACCCCAACCAATATCAGGAATGTATAGTGCATAAAAGCTGGCTGTGCATGAAACCAGGTGAGCTTGTAGTAGAAAGAGTTCTACTGAGGATGTTGAAAATCTGCCCTGACTGAGTATAGCCTACTCCCAGAAGGTGTTCCTTGAGAAATTCTAGGTTTTGGGGCAATCTCAGGATTCCACTGAAACAGCTTGTTGTCCAGTTTCGTTTGGGAAAAGATAACTAACTAAACAATGAAATGAGCATTTTGGTTTCTTCCTAAAACTCAATGTGTTTGAATTTCCTTTTTGCAGGAAACTTTGAGATGCCATGCTTTGACTTCTGTTTAGAATGAAGGCTTGTTTGGAAATGTGGGTATTTCCTCCTCACAGATCAAAATGTCCAAGTTTTTATCAGCTGTTACAGAACTCTGGCTTTCTCTGGCAATGGAGACTTAATGCCAGGTCAATACTTCAAAGGTAAAAGAAAGACATCCTCAGTTTACTCAGACCATCTCAGAGCTTCTCCTGTAGGCTTGGTCTTTTTACAAATGATTCCATTTGCAAAATTTTTTTTTTTTTTTGTTTGTTTGTTTTGTTGTTTTTTTGTTGTTGTTGTTGTTGTTGTTTTTTTTTTCTTTTTTTTCCTTAAACAAGTTAGTGAGTATACAATAATTATCTCAAGCAGAAACAAGGTGGTTGAAGTATCTGCAAGTGGGTGAAGTCAGAATTATGCCCTAGTATTGTGTTGACCTCCTCTAATTTACTTCTAAATGTTCAGCAATAGATTAACTAATGTGAGTCATTTATTTCATAATAGAAGTGTACTTTTTATTGTAAGTTAAGACAATATTAAGAACAATGACTTGTGTCACTCCCCTTAAGCTCAGAGAAGGCTTGAGTTAGTGATCCAAATGGTTTTGGTATTCCAAAATATTTTATTTTTTTTATTCTCTGAAATTGGATTGAGGATGACATGGTTTATTGGGAGGTGTCCCTGCCCATGGCAGGGGAGTTGGAACTAGATGATCTTAAGGTCCTTTCCAACCCTAACTATTCTATGATTCTAAGACATTTGAATGCAACTTTTTCTGTATGTTGAAGTGTGTCTGAGATTGGGACTGGCAGGTATAAGCTAGCACCTATGGGACACTTGTAGCAGCAGCTAAAGGATAGGATTGGATATATTCCTTTACTGAGTGTGTGCTGAAGCACTTCTGCTGTGAGACTGCAGATGACATACACTTCCTAGTTGTCCAACCAAAGAATTTGCATCGTTTCTCCAAACTTCACAGCACTGATTCTGAAGAACTGTCCATTAAGGCATCTGCAGCCAACTGATTGATTCACCTTGTTTTCATTAGATGACTTTCAACAATTCTTATGAACAAATTCCACTGTAAATTTTCAGTTTATGAAGTGTTGTAATATATAACTTCATATATTTCCCTCAAAGATAGTGTAATAGATTTCTTCTTTATATGTCTGATTGCAAACTTGCCCGTTAAAAAATGATGTTACCAGCAGGCAGTATCAGTATCAAGCATGCCTCGGATTCCACCATTGAGGCTCTTGGCATTTTTAAAAAGCTGCAGAGTTAAGAAATATCAAAATAGTCTCTAATAAGATACTGCACATTTAGTTTCTTTATTGTTGCTGTCCTGAACCTTTAGAAAGAATTATGGGGTCTATTCTTCTGTCTATGTGATTAAGTGATGGTGTGTCTATGATCTGCTGGTACAGGCTTTTTTTGGTACCAGAGTTTATGCAGGGAAAGCTCTGTGTTTCAGAAGTAAAGCTTTGTGTTTATAAGTAATTTTTCTCTGAACTGGTACTTTCCTATCACGAAGCAGTTGGCTGAGAGTACAGTTTTCCATGAGTTAAATGAGATCATAAGTATCCAAGATTTTCCCTGGAAGTTTTTCAGCACTACGGGGATGGAGAGGTCTCTTGGAAGCTCTTCCTGCTGATGCACAAATGAAGCGGCTGCGAGCTCTTTGCCATGTGTTTTTGTAACTCCCATAATCTGTAAGCCACATTTATGTTGCCAAAGTATAGCTGACAGAGAGAGGAGTGTTTGTGAGCTTGTGAATGGACTAGTTGCAGTTTCACAGAAAAAACCCAGCTTCATCTCTCTAACCCTTCTGCTGGCAAGCAGGACATGAAAAATGAAGGTAAGACACTGTACCTATTTATTACTTCATTTTCCCCCAGAAATTTTAACCTTGTGGTTAAAACCCCAACAAAATCCAGTAATTCTTGACTGTAAGCAAGTAGAAAAATAATATGGCAGAGTGTAAAAGGTTAGAAGTATTCAAACCCTGAATATGTTAACACAGCTCCATGTCATGTGACCAACCACAGTTCTGACATAAAAATAAGTGAAATGTTTGAAAATGTCCAGAATATTGCAAATTTCTGATGATCCCCTAATTAACAAGGGCAATGCAACTGTTAAACATCCAAATGGAATGAATGAAGAGTTGTGTTGAAATGATATAAACAGCCCTTTTCCTTAGCTAATATTTAAAAGCTGCAACTAAAGCCCTCCCACAGTAATGCTGTGCAAGCTAGAGATTTTGCAATGCTTGCTGAGTGTATTACTCTAGCTGTGAGTGATCCAGCTGTGTTTTAGGGCATTCTCATGATCTGTTTGGGTTTTTGGGGAGGTCAGTGTGCCACAGTTCAGTGAGAGGCAATGTCTTCACATGGTGCTGAACAAGGTAGCAGGTACCAAGAAATATTATGGCTATGCCAATGTGGCATTGTGACGAGCGTAATTCCTGTTGCTGGTTTCCTTAATAGCTTGTCTGTCTTAAACCAATATATTCTGAATGTACCTCAATGAAACTGTTTGTGTCTCCTGGGCTTGTACTGGCTGCTATAAACTATGCCTTCAGCCGTAGCTGGTTCCTGCAGTGGGTAAAGCAGCGGTGAGGATACCAGCTGCACGTGCAATGTCTGGAAATTAAAATTCACCCTCCATCAAGAAGCTGAATCTTGAATGCCTGAAGTGAAGTAAAAAGCTCATTAAAAATCACAAAAACATGGCAGAAAACAACTGCTTACAGAAGCATTAGTGGAATTTACTCAGTCATAAATGTTATCTGCGTGCCAGGTCTTCTTTCAAATCCATAGGTTTTTCTCATTTAGCTACTGTTTAGTAATAAACCTAATAAGCTTCTGCAAATAGCTACCTATCCCAGAGCAATAGATGCAGGCTTCAACTGTAATGATAACTGCAGGAGATTATCAGTTAAGCCTCCACAAAAAAGAAAAAAAAAGGAAAAAAATTAAAGTGTCTTCAGTAACATAAAAAAAAATAAAAATCAGTGTAATCTGAAAATCGATGTTTCCACGTATTAATGATTTCAGACAAAAAATACCATTACTTTAACCTTTTCTTGTTTTTTTTTTCCAACTTCCGACCTGTGATGCTGAAAGTAGAGTATTATCTCCTAGTTATTTGTTACATTGAAAGAAAATGTCGCCAAAATAAATGGCTGTTAATGTTGGCTTTTAACCTGTTCTTCTTTTCTAATATTTGCAAATATTTTAGAATTATTACCAGAATCTCAATTAAATAAATATTTTTTAATTTTGTTTTCTTCAGTCAGGAAGAAAAAAGATAGGAAAAGACGGATTCAAGTGTTTTGCAGATGATTAATTTTCTTCTGTCTCTTCTTGGACTCTGAAGAGATAAAGCATCTTTTGAATTAAAATTTTAAGGAGCTTAGGTTGTGCATTTTTTCTGAAGTTAGGATCTGTGGATTTTGGGGCAGGGACTGCTTTGATTCATTCAGTTATTCAGCAAGTATGAGTGATTAGTATTACCTGAAAATGTTTAATATTATTTTTATGTCATACTAGAACTCATTGCTTCTGGTAAATATGTTTACTGTAAATTTTCCTACTGCTCTTGTTGCCATTATGGCACCCCTATAGATGCATAATGCTTTCCAAACAGAAGGGCCATTGCTTCACAAACCTTCATGAATCTGGATATTTGAAACTACATTTTGGCTAGTCCAGCAGCTCACTTGTTCAAATAATATCAAGATGCAGGTGAAAATCCTGTATGCCAGGATTTTCACCAGGATTCTTCTGTAAATCAGGCAGCTGATCTTCTGAGCTGTGGTGCATTGAAGTTTCACATGTATTAGCATTTCAGATATGTACACTACCATTAGTATATGTGTGATTGACTCTTTTCATTGTATCTAGCAATTTTTAACTAGAAGAGCTTGCTATTACATTTTCCAGACTTCTGCTTGGCTATATGACAGAGTATTCCAATTTGAAGAATTGTTCTGTCTTAAACATGTGCGTGTAAACATCTTCCAGGACAATAATAAATAAATTTAATCTGAGAATACTTGTGGGGATGGAAAGGAGGTAGACCTCACCGGGGTTGTGTTTCTATTCTACCTCCTGTCTTTCTGGTTAAGCTTCTCAACTGCAACAGTGGATGCTGCATTTTAATTCTGTCCTTTGCTCAGGATATTTGGATCATCCCATCCTGTTTCTATGACAGGACATGAGCAATTGGCAGCAGTGAGATCTACCACAATGTGTTCTCAGTTGTTCCTCTTTATACTTTTTTGCTTCAGGGAGCAGTCTGTGGGACTAATGCCCTCTCTGCTAGGGGAGTGTGCTAATCAGCTGGCTTCAGAGATTTTCTTGGTCTTGAGAGTGACCATTTAAGCTCTGCATATAAAGTGAACAACTTTCAGCGCAAAGGTGTGAGAACCTATCTCACAATCCTTTAGTACCTTGTCACACAAGAAAGTCATATCCAAGTTCAACCCCCTTCACTCTCTGGTCAAGATAAGGAGTTTGAATTTGTGTTATTAACTCCTCACATCAGTATTCTATCCAATTACTCATCAGATCATTTCAAAGTGGAACCTGTCCAATAAACCACTTCATACAAACTGCTTCAATACTAATTGACAGACAGTGACCAACAGAGTAAGAATTACTCTCTAACCTGATGTTAATGGTAGTTTGGTAGCTGGGGCAACCCTGTTATGGTCAACACAGTGAGAAAGAAAGCTCCTCGGTATAGCAAAGAGTGAATTGTATATAAATATTCAGAGAGAACAATCCTGCAACAATTTCATAAATCTTGTCTTGCGCTTCCTTGCCTTTTATGTTTGCTTTTGCCAAATGTTTGCATTTCCAAAAATGTATCCTCTTGAAACATATGGAACATTTCATGTTAAATGAAGTACAGTGAGCTGGGTGGGGATGGTAGTGGTTTTGGTGTGGAAACCTGGAAAAATTGTGAATTCGGTTCAGTTTGAATCAACATTCTTTTTCAACTGTTTGGCTTGGCAGCTGAACTGAAAAAACAGTTATTTGCACAGCCCTAAGCCCTCCTTTGCAGTTGGACCCCTGCGTTTTACTAGGAAAATTGTAGCATAGTCCCTGGAGCTGTTCATCCATGACACAGAGGCATGAAATGGAAATCCCACTAAAATTTAATGTTGTCTGAAGTTTTTGGAAATGGGGGAGCTCTAAAATGGGATTAAATGATGTCATCCACAGTATGGGTACTACTGGACTCTCCAAAGACATGCTGTTTTCACAGATTTCCTCCTTCATTTGCTTGTCAAAAAGATACCTCTGATGCACATACTTATGGGAAATATTAAAAAGGAGAGCTCTTGAATTGTGTGAATTGTTAGCTGGGAACAGAGACATTCCTTTTTCTAAGTTTTTCATTCCGTGATGTAATCAGAATTTCAAACCAGGTCAAGCAAATTGCAAGTGCCAAGCTTTTTCTTAGATGCTGCTTATAATCAAGCACACACATCTGCGCTTGTAAATACCTCATAATTAAACATGCAAAACTGGAGACTTAATTTGAACATGTAAATTAATCACATGTTGTAACAATTGAAATTTGTAACTGAACATCCATTAGCAGACAACGCCGTTCCTCATTCTTTTGTTTACGTGTTTATAGTAATCACGCAATAGGATTTATGGTGCCTGTCACCCTTTGAGAATTAATTCTGCATCAACGTAGGACATGTGTTCCCATTTCTATTGTATAGCTTTGCTCTGTAAATGCAAATAATCGCAAATTAAGCCCCAGATGTCTAAAGAGCAGCAGGAATGACCATTATTTTATGTATGATGCATGTCATATCATTTCTGTGTCACTTCTCTAGGGGTTAACTGAATTTCATGTTTTGGACATCATAGGAAAATAATAAACAATGTATCTCATCCAACGATCATTTAACATTTTTTTTCTAAATAGAGGACAAGGATATTTAACATGTGTTTTCAATTGCCTGCTAAGAAATAAAGTTTGCATGAGACAGACCTTTTTTCATACTGAAAAACTGTGAATTTACCTTCTGTGGCAATTTAGAAAAAAACAGAATTTCTCCACATTGTGTATTTAGCAAGTAAAGAACTCAGTTACTATGGTAGGCTACATTAAAAATAGATGGATGAGAACGAGGTCAGTGTAGTGAATGCAAGCTGTACTCATCATAGCCAATATGAACGTGTACATTACCTTAAAGATGTTTACCCAGTGAATGTCCGTATTTGCCAGTGTTTTCATGTATTTCATACCAGTGCATGTACATGGTAGGCCATGAAGCTTTCCCTGACAAGCATTTATGAAAGAAACATCACTTTCACATTTGCATTCCCATTGAACACCAGCAGCACTTCTATCAATAGTTTACTTGACTCTGCTAGGGGCAGACTTCACTGTAGGGCTTGGGCTCTTCAGTAATGTGGAGCCTGGTCAGTGAAGCCTTTTCCTTAACCTGGATTAGGCCTTGGAATTCCTCTCCATCTGCTCAGTTAAAAATTTTGCTTTGAGTTTTCTCACCCATGCAGGAGAAGTTCTTCGCAAGTGAATCTCTTCTCTGGCTCTATTATATAAATCCAGCTTGATCCTTGGTGTCTTGCTTCTTAATGTACTATGCAGCTGTCTCACACTCTTTGCTTCCTACCGTCTGCATGTTGCACCTCTCAGCAGGTCAGCCCCTTCTGCTCTGTTGCTTTGTTAATTCCGTTCAAATAACCACTTTTTTATAGTGCTACATACAGGAGCTACCTCTCCAGTAATGCATCTGAATCACAGCCTAAACTGTCGCTGTATGCATCTTAAAGAAGCCTAGCTTGTCCTATTCTGTATAGTAGCATCATGTCTGTCGACACTGCAGTGAATTATGATGAAAAGAAGGAGGAATTTTTTAAAGAAGAACCTCTCACCTTTTTGCACACAAAATGCTTAACTCTGATGGGAAGCGCTTGGAGATACATCAGAACTTGGACTGTTCAGTTACACTGGGGCATAGAGTACTGCGTGTGAAGATAGGAAAGTGTTTATAAAAATGCAGCAAAATAACTTAATGATAATTAGTGGAAAGGAGGTCACAGCCTGTCTTTCTGTCCTGCACAAGCCTCTTATTTATTATTGTGGCATGACAGCACATGGCTCTTGAGTTTTTAGTGGACTAGTACCATTTCTCAGTTGTTTTTGCTTTCTTTTTTCTCACAGTAAGATGCGACTTAAATTCCTAGACTCAAAAACCCCAAAAATTCAACCCACAAGCCCCAGAGGTATTTGGAGTTTATGTATTGTTTAACCAAAGGCCTTTACATAACCAGATACGGGTAAATTCTTTAGTGAAATTCTTGAAGCTTCGGGCTTAACCGCTGCTTCTTGCAGTGATGTGCTTGAAAAAATGTCAACTATGTAGTTGTACTGGAGGGCTGGTGCAGTTGAGGTATGTCCTTTTTATCAAAGTGAAACAGTGGTATCAAAGTGAAACAGTGGTGTCAAAGTCCAGGTTGAGGCAGGGTCCTGGCTCCAGCTTGAGCAGTTCCATGGTGACATCAGAATTTTGGCACCTATATTTGAACTTCTTTTGTTATTGTCATTATTGCAACGAAAAGCTGAAGATTAGGCATGAATGAATTCATTACAGAGATATCTGCTGGAGTAAGCAGAGGACTTTAAAGCTTTGTGAGTCGGGAATTGCTTCACTCATTTTTCATAGGATATTAATTCTGAAACCTTTGTGCTGTCTGCAGCAATGGACTTGCATATATACGGAAGAAGTTCTCCAAACTGTAGGCAAACAGTTGATTTCCAAGTGAACAAAAAGGAGTAATACAGCAAAATCTTTGTTGGAAGGAGAGATATAAAAGTACTTAAAGATGCTAGACAAAGAAACACACAAAGGATTTATAAGGCTGGGGTTAAACAAAACTAAGTAGGATTTAGAAATGTACTTAGAGAAAATAATCCTGCAAAGGAAGGTTCCAACCTCCCTTTCCACCCAAATTCAAAAAAGAACACTGTTAAAATGTTCTTAAAGTATTCAGTTTCTTTTAATAACATTCATGATACCTTGGGCAGTCCAATGTGATTCTGTGTGCATTGGCAAAGCATAGTAGCCTTTTGGATACTTATCTTCATCCAAGTGTGTTTCAGATCTATGTGTGATTATCCTCTTTTGCTAAATATTGAAGGTTGATCTACTCTATAACACAGCAATTGGGTTTCAGGTTATAAACCAAAATGATACAAAGGTATCAGGCTTCTTTGCTCTTAGTTGACTTGTTGCATTTTCCTCTGAAGTGTGATGTTGATGAGAAATCTCATTGTCAGGACCCTTTTAATGAAGTATTTCTGAAACTTTGTGATTGGTTTTCTTCTAAATCATCTATATAATTTACATTGCCACACAGTTTACTGTGGAAAACTAGTGGGAGCACCCAGAAATAAAATCCAAGATTGGGCCTTTATTTCCCATATCTTTGGCATATTCTTGTTCAGATGTCCTGGATGGGAACATAGTCAAGAAGCATAGGGCTCAACAGCCAGAGTTTAGAGCAAACTAATCTGCCACTGCTACTCTGGGCAGTGGATTCTTTGTGGCTTTAGGCAGAGAGAGCATGTGTTCTTTAGTCTGAGTTTCCTTTTCTGTAATGTAGAATGATTGGAATAATTTAATTGCCATCTATCTGACACAAAATTTTTATTTGCTATAGACAGATGAAATGGTATGGAAATAGCCTTAATGAGGATTGTTCAAAATCAGAGCATATCCATCATTCATCATTTAATTTCACTTTTCTTTTCTTTTATTTTTTTCATAATTGAAGGAACGAAAACATTTAAAAGTTGGATTTGTATTCTGGAGAGTATTCTGGATTTCAAGAAAAAACTACACCCTCCCCCCTACCCCATTTCATTATGAGAAATACTCTAAAGACTTTCCAAAAGTTTTGTCTTTATGCAGGACCACAGTCTGTTTATTTCTTCATGCCAAAGATGAGGTTTGGCACAGGATTGTCCCATACCCTTGCCAAAAGCTCTCCTAAGAGCACACTCAGTTAGTTTATATTATTACTTTTGAAAAAGGAAACGTTAAAGAAACCATATTTTTAATACAGTATAAAGGTCTTCTGAAGGCTGAAAATGCCTCCCTCTGACCCCACCTTAGTGCAAAGAGCTAGGGAAGTGAGGGAAAGGGAGTCCTACAGTCAAAGAGCTGCCTCTGTGTGAGGCCTGAGAGCTAGGACAGCTTCACTGTAACCCTAATTGCCCTGCAGGCTTTGTTTTCAAAAGTTGCTCCGAAGTCTGGTTCACCTGGGTCAGAGCAATCCCAGGCGCAGCTACAGGTTGGGCAGAGAATGGATTCAGAGCAGCCCTGCAGAGGAGGACTTGAGGGTGTTGGTCAATGAGAAAATGAACATGAGCCGGCTTCAGTGTGCGCTTGCAGCCCAGAAAGCCAACTGTGTTCTGGGCTGCATCAAAAGGAGCGTGACCAGCAGGTCGAAGGAGGTGATCGTGCCCCTCTACTCTGCTCTCGTGAGACCTCACTTGGAGTATTGTGTACAATTCTGGTGTCCTCAATGTAAAAAGGACATAGAAGTGTTGGAACAAGTCCAGAGGAGGGCCACGAGGATGATCAGGGGACTGGAACACCTCCCGTGAAGACAGGCTGAGAAAGCTGGGGCTGTTCAGCCTGGAGAAGAGAAGGCTGCGTGGAGATCTCATAGCAGCCTTCCAGTACCTGAAGGGGGGCTGTAGGGATGCTGGGGATGGACTGTTCATTAGGGACTGTACTGACAAGACAAGGGGTAATGGGTTCAAACTTAAACAGGGGAAGTTTAGATTGGATATAAGGAAGTTCTTTATTGTAAGGTTGGTGAGGCACTGGAATGGATTGCCCAAGGAAGTTGTGAGTGCTCCATCCCTGGTGGTGTTCAAGGCAAGGCTGGACAGAGCCTTGGGTGACATGGTTTAGTGGGAGGTGTCCCTGCCCATGTCAGAGGGATTGGAACTAGATGATCTTAAGGTCCTTTCCAATCCTAACTATTCTATGATTCTATGAAAGGACACAAAGCCAGAGAAAGGCCATGGTTCTTGTATGCCCAACTTGCCTTTTCTTTTCTCTTAATGTAGTATAACCTCTGGGTGGTGTCTGGAAGCCCAGACCTTTTCCTGGTACCTTGAATGACACACTAGGCATATTCTCTAACTTTTGAATTAATATGGCATTGCCCTACATGTTGGGGAGAGACTTGATGGATCTGCCTAAACCTGCTGCAGAGAAACTGCTGTTGACCAGACTGTTTCATTTGAATGCAGAGGCTTAATTTGTTTACATTTCTATAAAGACACTTCAAGTCTGAGGTAGCATATAATTAAAGCATAGAAGGCTATTTTCATAGACATGCCTGATTCTGTAGCTATTTATGCACAGAGTGAGAAAGCATGTTAGATGATTGTAAAAAGACTTTTCTACTGTAAAAAAAAAAAAAAAAAAAAGCATGTATGTGTGTCTGTGTATCCATCCATCCAAACTCAGATTCGACTTTTAGAAACTTAATACAGATGTTAAAGCTGTCACTCAGCTGAATATTTCCCACCTGGAGCTGTCCATCCCGTTTGCTCATTGTCTACCGGCTACATGGGCCAGGTATAGTCAGCTATCAGAAAGAACTCAGCTAAAGCATAGAAGACACTATTTTTTATTTGAGTTCCCCACACTAAAATGGCAACCAAAATTTCTGCATTTAATTTGCAAATATGCTTTGCATTTTTTTTTTTTTTTAGTGAAACTGCCACATCCAGAATTTCTTGTTCACCCACAATGCCTTTTCTTCCTATAGATCAGGCCAAAGAATTTCCGTAAGGTGGCTGAATACCTAAGTGTTAGGGATGCATGTGCAAGATCTGTAAACTAAATTTGAAACTCCAGTCTTGCATGGATGTGATCATTTTTTCTGTAAGTATATCTGTCTTTGAGATCTGTCAGAGTTGCACCACTGTGGATCAAGTTCCAGGGTCAGGGCCTTTAAGACTTTTTAGTGAAAGTTGTCACTTGAGTTACAAAACATTTCTACTATAGTATGAAAATGAAACCATGCTGAAAATTCTTGAAGTATTCAAATGACTAATTTTATAATCTGTAGTTGTTCTCAATGCTGGTGTTTCTGGAAGAGAATAAATGTGGAAAGCTTCAGCAGGTACAGTCTCCTGTTATAACTTCACACTGATACTCAGATGGCAGTTCTTTAGGAACTTCATCCCTTTTTTAAGCTGTAAATAGGTATCTTTGTTTAGTTAACCTGCTGGAGAATTAGGGAAATCAACATGTTCTGTAGACTCACAGAGTGAGGACTGTTTATTTGTACATTCTGACCTCCCACATATCACAGGCCAAAAAATACTGCTCTGTGACATCTGCATTGAGCCCAGTTCCTTCAATGTATGATTAAAGTGTCATCTGTAAATGTAAACTTATGAGCACAATTTCTTTTCTACTGCTGTTCATTTTGAAAAACTGTGATTCCCTGAGCTCGGAATGAATAAAGTCTCATTTCCTATGGCACTGATTCACTGGTTTTCTAACAAGGTACAAGCTCCAGTTGGAGCTTTTCCAGCAGCTAGGAAATTCCTGACGGCTCAGTGCTAGTGGATTCTCTGAAGCCTAGTACATTGTATTCACACTGAAGCCTTTCATTAATTGGGAGCACTAATAAGGCCATCCTGTCCACCCATCCAACTATTTTCCTTCTTCGTGTTAAGGATTTAATAATTTTTGAGGTGTCTGCTTTTATCAGCATTGTGTTAGGAATTTAACTATGTTTGGGGTTTCTGCTTTTATCAGGTAAAGTTGGAATTGGTGATTGTGTCCCGAAAATTATTGAAGGGGTAATATGCGTGTGACCACTCATGCAGGCAAAGCTTGACTGCATATGGTTTGTTTCCACAGGAAATCTGGCACTTATACTGCCAGAAATATCTGAACCCTTGTGGATTTTTATTGTTGTATTCTTACTGTTCATTAGAGAAGGAGACATAAGAGAGTTTCATCAGATGTAAAACAGCATTCCCAGGGGATACCATCAATGACCAAAAGACTCCTTTCTGTCATTCTGCCTGTTTATGGGGGTGCTTTGCATCATGGTGGGTCTTTAAAAAATGTATTTAAAATACACTGCCCTGCCAGACTGGAAATGAGAATTAGTAAATAGTTTAATTTTTGTCATATTGTCAAAGCGCTTTGTCATGTCAAGAGCCAATAGGCAGGATGCAAGTGAAATGTTGAGGGTCTGTTTACCTTCACTTCTGTTTGCATTTGCTGTATCTGAAGACGCTCCTAGATTTTGTTACAATAATACTTTTCAGTTAGAAATTTGGACCTCCTCTAATGTGAGCCCCAAACATTACCATTTTAAGTGCAAAAAATTGATCCCTATGTAATTATAATGTGGTGCCAGGTTCTAACCACTCTACCTTACCTACCCTAGTCCTTTGGAAATGTTTTACTTGTAACAACTTTATGTACCAAACATGTTTGTTTAATAAAAATGTTGTTATGATAACTATAAACAACATATTTTTTACATGACTAATGTTTTCATGAGTCGGTTTCATTTTCACAGGTCACTGCTTACTTTCCAGCCTCATAAACAGTTTTCTCAATCATCTTGGGCACTGAGTTGGTGCTTTAGCGCTTGGATCTGTGCCCTATGATTTGGTCTTCTTTTCAGAGTGTTTTTCTATTTGTCCCTGTCCATGTGCTGTTTTTCTGACACGTCTTTTTTCTTCTTGTGTCACTTCATGACAGTTTTTTCTCCATGTTGTGCTGTTAAAAGAGATGAGATATATGGAAAATAACTTGACTTGGTGTGAAAAAAAAAACCAAGAAAAAAACCGGCAGCTGACCAATAAACTACTTAGAAAGTATGTAATTTTTCTAATTTCTTGTGTGTGTGTTGCTACCTTAAAATCTACATTCATGACTTTATCTATAACCTGAGGCATATTTTGTAAATGAGCTTAAGCACTCTATCAAATTGTAATTATTCATAACTAATCTTATTGTTAATCATGTGCATCACACTAACAGAGTTAGATATAGGAATTATACAAATAAAGTTCACCTGAGGTAACAGAGCTTATTTCTTTTCTAGGCATCCAGCCTGGTTCTCAGCTGCAAAGTAACTCTCCACATCTCATTACCAAAATAGCAACCTGCTTAATCCTTTGCTGTGAAGAACAAAGGTTTGATTCAGTCTCTGGAGCAGAAATAGGATCTTAGCAATGCATTGGCAACTACAGTGTTGTTATTTTTGTTAAAAAAGGGAGAAACATGAATTTGCTGCTATATGTTAGATTAAGAACTGTTATTGTTTTGAGATTAATTAAATTGTTGTGCTTTTCCATGGCACTTGAAATCTATGAGATATCTTGTAATTTAATATTCTGGATGAGTTCAGGAGTTACTTCCTTGAAATTAACTTCTATTTTTTTCAGCTGTTCTGAAAGAATCACTCAGTATCAGTTAAATGGTGTATTGCTTACTGTGCAAGTGGTAGAACTAGAAGAAAAAGTTCTTCTGTTGCTTTTAACTGGAGTGCTGATATTCCTGGGCACAATCCACTTGCTGGCCAGTGGATCAGATCTGATAACCAAGACACCGGCAAGGTACCTAGTGCTTACCCTGTGTGGAGCACCGACTTAGGAGAGATCTGTGCATTAGCCGAGTGCCCAGGCTTGAACTTGTTACAACTGATGTATGAATTCACATTTTGGAGCATTAGAACTCTGATGATGCTTTATGGAGTCTTTTCTTTCTTTTGAAAGATGCGCTGTCATGTAGCGTTGGGCTGCGGTGGACTGTGGAATTTGGGATCCCTGTGGAGTAGGCTCTTTATGCCTCTGGCAGCTCATCAGGATAAAGTTGAAATTAGGATTGCAGAGAAGAGCCAGAGGAATGCCATTTGGTGAATTAAATGTTATTGAGCTTGAGGACCTGGAAAAGAGTGAGGGAAGGATCTGGGTGAGCTCCCAAATTGGTATGAATGACTGGCATAGAAGGTATTGCTTAGAGCAAAAATAAATACAGTGTAACTGATCTGTTGAGACCAGCAAACTGTTTCTGGAAATGACTGGTGCTTGATAATTCTTAGTGATAGGCAAATGCCATACTCCAAAATACGTGTGGTCCATTGTGAAATTCTGTGTGGGTGTGGATCTTTGCAGGTTATTGGCCTATGCCCTCTGGCACAAAATGTGTTTGCTTAAGTCTTAGCATGTAGAACTTTGGGTGTTTATCTTCATGTCTGTGTGAAAGGTTCAGGGTTAAGTGAGGGAGAACTATCCCAGAAACTGAGGTCAGCAGAAACATTCTGGATAACTCTTCCCAGGCCTGTGTACTATCACAGAAAATGAAGACCAGTAAGATGGCATTTGCAGTGAACCTCAGATTCTCTGCTTTTATTCCTCACGGTTAGGACAAACGCTGTGTTTGGACTTAAGGAGTTATGACAAAGATACGTCTATTGTTACAGTATGTAGGCTGAGACTTGTGGCTTGGGTGTGTGGAATTTTTTAGTAAGTTTGAAGAGATTTCTGAGCATAGTCTAGGTCAATTTTGTCGTATTAATTGCTATTTCATCCTGATTGTATGTCCCCAGAAGGTTTTAAGTATCAAGTTTTGATAAAACAGGAATATTTCAAGTGCCAGAAGGATATCTGGGCCAAGCCTGTTCTCTGTTATACCATTGTAAAGCTGGGATAATTGTATTGACTTCTGAGTGACGGTGGTAGTGCTTGAGTAGTACTGGACCTGAAAGAGGAAGGGATGAGTGTGTGTGTGTGCGTGCCTTGAGCAGTGAAACAGCTGACTGAAGAAACAGCTCATGTAGTGCTCCCATTTCCCCTTGATTGTTTCCAGCATCTTATCCCTGGCATACAAAATGTAATTAATTAGCTTGAGCTTATGAAAATAAGTGAGAGGCATTCTGTGTTACCCACCTTATAGTGCTGCACATAAAGAATGAGCTCCATGCAACAAACTCTGATCGCAGATGCCAAGTATCTCGTAATTATTAAGCCAGCAGCTGAGTAAAAAGAAAGCTCCTTTGGCAAAATAGGCACAGGCTAGATGGTTTTTCAGACTCTACAATAAGGGAAGACATGCTTACACGCAGGAGATAAAAGTGTATTGCATCTGGACCACAAATAAAATGTCACAGATTTCATGCTTTGATCATCACAAGTTTTCAGCACTGACTGAGGCAGGAGAAAGGAAAGAGCTAAATAGAACAGTCGAGGAAGAAGGCAGTACTGCTCTTTCCCCAACCAGTAAGTACCTATTGGTAGGATATTAAGTTTGGGGTGTTTTGTGTTTACATTTCTTGCACGTATTTTATGAGGGATCCTAGATGGCTTCCTCAGAGAATATGAAGAATAAGTAGATATAAAATGTACTTGAAGAGCTTGCACACCTAGATTTTCCCACCTCTTTAGTATATTGTCACGATGCAAGACTGAGTGAGTGCTATTTTCATGCTGCTGCAGCATGACCTGATACACCTTGCTGCTCAGGTTCATAGGAAAGTATTATCAGAAATTGACTGAAATCAAGAGGTGCAGAAGAAAACACATTAAGGCAGGCATGGAGAACACAATGCCTTAACACTGTTGCTGGTCCCAAAGAAAGATTTCACAGAATTGGATGGGCTGCTACAGGCTTTGCCTAAAGCAGCTTGGAAATTAAACCCTCAAATTTAAGTGAATATTAGAGACTTAGTCGACAAGGTTATACAAAAGTGGAATATGTGTGGAGGCTGCAGTCATGATGGAAGAGTTTCTGTGCAAAGGGGAAGAACATGTTGACAGGTTTGTGTTGCCCAACTAGAAGTGTTGTATAAGAGAGGGAACTTTTTCCTGGATGCGTGTGGACAGAGAAGGAGAAAACAGAGAAGAAACCAGAAAACCTGTTTGGAAGGGTGGGGGAACTCTTGCCTTGCATGAATTTTCTCTGTCTTAACACTTAAACTCTGATGCAAGCTGAAATGAGAAGGCTACAGATGTTCAAGCAAATAGTTTCCACCTAATTTAATGCATTAATCTACCTATTCTCTGGGTAGAGATGGCAGAGAAACTTCCTGTTAGGTGTTTTGCTATGATGGGTGGCAAGTAGCCTGAGTTCTAGAAAAGTAACTAAGAGACACGGTGGAGACATGCATAGAAAGGCCTGGTCTGGAGGTGTGTGGTGGTTTAAGCTTAGTCGTAAATTAGACAAAGCATGTAGCCTGCTTGTTTTAGCCCCATAACTTGTCCTGCCCCTCCCTCCTCCCCCCCTCCTTGGAGGCGATAGGGGACGCAT
>WYDI02025090.1:12792-22890 GCA_009867235.2 Psittacus erithacus | reverse complement strand
ATGGAATACCTCTTTGGTCAGTTTGGGTCAGGTGTCCTGTCTCTGCTTCCTCCCAGCTTCCCCTCCTCCCTGGCAGAACATAACTCTCAGAAAGTCCTTGGTCAAAGCAAACATTTGAGCAGTAACTAAAACCATCGGTGTTATCAGTGCTGTTACCAGGCCGAAAGTCAAAAACACAGCACTGCACCAGCTGCTAAGAAGGAGAAAAATGACTGCTACTGCTAAACCCAGGACAATGCCACATGCAAATGCAAATGAGGGCAAGTGGAAAACAAATCAAAACAAAACAAAGAAACAGTGGAAAATGTTCAGTGCACACTCTTTTTTACAGAAACAAGTATAGGAGAATTTTTATGTTCTCCGGTGTTCTGGAGGTAAACATTTCCAAATATACAAGAAGTGAAAATCTGTGCAAATGTCATCCATGGTACAAACTCTGAGCTTGGCTCTGTACTAGCAATTTACACAAAAGAAAACCCAATCTCTGTATTTAGTGGTAATAGCTGCACTTGCAAACCTGAGCACAAGTTTTTGTATGAACAAACCAATCATTAAACACAGAGGGTCGAAAGAGATTATAAATTGCCAGAATCTTCTATTGCAAAATTCTTCTGAAAGTTGATGACCCATTGCTAACACTGGGAGAGAAATAACATCTATTGAAATCAACAACCCTTTTTGCAACCACTAAACTGGAGAGCTGCCATCCAAATATTCCAAATAATTGGGATTGTAGAAGTCTCTGGAGACTTGCCTGGATTTGGGGGTGAAACTAAACATTACCCTTGTATTTCAAATTTATTCCTACTTTTTGGACTCCCTATACCTTCTTCAAAAAAAATGAAAAATTGTTGACTAAGTAAGAAGACATCAGGCAGGCTTTACAGAACACTGATGGTGTTCAATGATACCTGCTCTGCAGAGAAGCATTACCTGGCCCTGTTCAGAATAAGCCAGCTGCTCAGTCAGCTGAAAGGAGCAGCTCAGAGGTGTCTGAAGAAATCAGAAATATGCCAAATACATATTGCCCTCAGATGAATCAAAAATGGTCTTTCCTGGCAAAAAGCTAGGCATCCAAAGTAAAAGGATTGCTGGCTGGAGACTCTAAGTCTCTCTGTAAGTATTTTCTTAGGGACATATCTTTGGACCAGGATGATGGGAAGGAGAAGATTTGTCAGCATTATACTCTACATACACAAGCAGCTTTCTGAGAAGTGGCACCAAAATGGCTTTGTGGCTTGCACGAGATTCACATTGAATAACTCTGCTGTCAAATCAAGATTCTTGCCTTTTTACACTCTCTACAGGGGCTGTTTCTTGAACTGGAGGGAATCAGTTGTTTACATCCTTTTATGGAAAATTATAATATTTCTAGAAATATTTTAACCTCCTGCCACAGGAAAACAAAACAAGAAATCCATAATTGTTGATTCAGGCCTTAAAAATACTCTAAATAAACCAATATAGTAATATACTATACAATATTATACAATAAAATATATACAAGGAAGCACGTGGAGAAAATGGACACTTAAAATGGCTTCTACCTGAGGGTCTGGTTTTGTAAGATTCAAACTGGCATAACCTGTCAGAAGAAGTTTAAACTAAGAAGCCCAGGGAAGAAGACTGAAAAAGAGTCACGTTTGACTCTCCAAACCTGATTTTATCACACAGGCAATAGAAAAACAGTTCAAAGCATTCAGTAAAAAGAAAAAGGAAAAAAAATCAGAAAATCAGCAGAAGCAGCAAAGAGAAAAGTATAAGCAGAGAATATAGGAGTAGTCATGGATACAGTTCAGTTACTGAAAGGATTATATACAGTCAAGCTGAAGTGTGTGAGGTAACAGAGAGGCAGTTTAGCTGTTTGGAAACCAATGAAAGGTGGCATGGGTACAAACCAAAGGAAGTGGAACCAATAGCGCAAAACAGGAAATCAGATAGTAGAGTCATAACAAAACATGGTGGAGTATCTGTCATGATTGGAACGTGGATACTGAAATACATGATACTTTTCTAAAAGCTAGAAATAAAATCAAGAGTAGAATATTGACACAGCTTAATAAAGACCGCTTTTGTAATTAAAAATTTGTAATAAGATGGAGAAAACTGAAGCTTTTATGGTCAACATCAATTTGAATGAAGGGCTGGAAAATGAACTAGCATCAGAAGTTTGCCATTCCTTCATGTGGGTCAAATCTGAACCTGGATGAGGACCTCATTAATATTTCATTGGAGGAAAAATGGCTATCAGAAATTTTATCATTATGTGGGCACATAAATTTCCTAGACACAGACTGGAACAAACATGCCATCAAATATGGTAGGGCCTCTTTCTTCATGAATGTGATAGCTATATTTTTTCACCAAGTATATTGTGACTAGTAAGTGCCATTATAAAAAAAGTTCTGGTCAGCTGGAAACAACAGATCAAGCAAAAGACCTAGGTATAAAACTTACAAAATTACTATGAGTCACCAGTGTAATGATAAAGTGCAATGTGATACTAACCTGCAGCAAAAGCAAAATATTTCCAGTAGAAATAGGGATGTATTGATATCATTATGCAAGGTAACAGTAAACTGCAGACAGTGCTCTGTGTTATGTTGTTTGCAAAGAGGAACTTAGACCAGAACAGATAGAAAGAAGGGCTAATCATTCCTTTTAGGGAACTGAGTCTACTTTGGGAGAAAGAGAAAACTGGGAGCACAGGTGGTTGCTCTCTATGAATTGTGCTAGCATGAAGTAAGAACTACAGGACCAACTAGAGGATCATATTGGGAGGGGAATAAAGTGGCCTGAATTAATTTAGGAAATTAAAAAGAATGAGTTTCCTTACAATCAGCTGCATAACAGCTTCTCAAGAGAAGTGCAGGAGCAAAGGTTAATTCATTGACTGATGATGAAGGATAATGAGGATAGGAATGGGATTACATGATGCAGTTCATTCTCAGTGCAAAAGACTGAAGATAATGATCCAATAAAACCCTTCCCTTGTTCAATGTGCACATATAATTATTAAACATATCTGAGATGCAGGTTTTTATCCATAGATACCAAACTACTCGCACAGGAGAATTAATATATTTAATTTAGCATATAATTAATGCTTAGTTCTCTAAATAAGTACCAAGCTGCATTTTTTTATATCAGTGTAAGATGCTCTTTAATATGTTGGGGGTGTGTGTGGTTTTTGCACTTTATATCATCAGATTCATAAGACCTATGCTACAGAAAATCTGAGAATATGAACCAGATCTGTATAGCACCAAATAGTATTGAACAGCAGTGGCTTTTCACAATGCAAATTACATTTTTTCAGCACATTCTTTCTCTCATCTCCCACTTAAAACATGAGCATTAAATAAAACAAGAGTCATATTCAGAAAGCAGAGGTGAAAATAGGTTTTTGCTTTGACATATATGGTTTAGGCTGTTTAAAAAGTAATAGAAAACTACAAAATATATACTTCTTTCTCCTCTGTCTCAAAGCCAAGTCTGTGTATAGATAAAGTTTTCTTTCAGAATTTATTGTCACAAAATGTTACAAAGCTTAAAAACACTGAAGATTTCTTTGCGTTATCTATGGTGGACCTGCAGAATGAACTACTGCTAACTGTCACTGAGTCAGTAGACTTTCAAAATGAATTAATCATTTTATGACCACTAATAATTCCTGTTGCTTTGCAAGATAAAACAATGCATCAAAATTGCATTTTTCAGGAAATCAGTTAACTGTGAGCATGAGGTCAGAAAGGAATTTCTTCTCTATTTCAGTTACTCATTTTGGCAGATGGGCTTGGGGATATTTCAGCTTTCCCAGACTGTAGGAGTAGTAGCTGTTGCTGTATCAGGACAAGAGATGTGATATGGATCGAGACTCCAGTGCAACGTACTCTCTTCCATATGGAATATGAGTCTTCTTTTATACTCCGCATATGAGGACTAAAATCAGCAAAGACAATGATGTAAAACTGACATAACTATAAGAAAATTCAGGCTCCAGCTGACAGAGAAACAGGAAATATATTCCCTAAAAATTCAAGTGGCTATTTTTATAATCTTTCATCAATAATATACAGAATAATATAAGCTCCTAAAATTTCATGAGTGGTGTCAGAATTTCAGTGCTTGCCTCTATGCCATTACGACCTCAGTTAAACTCAAAATTACCACAGAATCACAGAATCATAAAATGGTTTGGGTTGGAAGTGACATTAAAGATTGTCTAGTTTAATATCCCCAGCTGTGAGCAAGGACACTTTCCACTAGACCAGGTTGCCCATCTAACCTGGCCTTGAACAATTCCAGGGGTGAGGCAGCCACAGCTTTTCTGGGCAACCTCTTCCAGTGCCTCACCACCCTCATAGTAAAGAACTTCCTCATATCAAATCTAAATCTACCCTCTTTTAAAGCTATTATCCCTTGTCCTATCACAACTGGCTCTTGTAAGACAGTCATGAGTCATCTTGATATAAACTTCCTCTCCAGCCTACACAAAAATAGCTTGACCATTCCTGGTAATGAGGGGAGTAACAAAGCTTGTATAACTCATTCAGAAAGAGGTAATATGGAACATGCACAATGTGTATTTCTGCATTTATACTAAGTAGGCACACATGACATACACAGTTGAATCGGAATGAAGGAGGAAGAAAAAAGATGCATACATTGATTACACTTTCCACTTTCAGGTATCTATAATAGTATCGTCCACTCTTGAGACTTTTAAGTATCTGTAAACCACATCTCTCAAACCACATACAAAGCTACAACTACCATACTTAACTTCAGACTGCACTTCGAAGTACATAAAATCACAAAGACAACAACTAGAGGACACATAAAACTTTTCCTGAAAAATCGAGCTTTGGGAGTTCAGGCTGCTTCTCAATTTAGTTATGTAAAAGTATAAGAAGTTTAGAAGGTAAGACCCAGGAAATATACTCAATAGCATTCTTCCCTATTTCAGTATAACATTAATACATCAGACCCCCACTAGTAGGCACAATTTTGGTCTGTCTGCCTGTGTTGGGCTCCTCAGGAAACACTCTGTACTTTTTTCATGTGGCAGGACAGCTAAGACAATGTGGAGGACAATATAACATCAGATCCACCAAAATCAAAATACATAGCCTATCTTACTAGACCCTAAGCATCTTTTCATGATTACAGCAAGTCTGCTGTGATACAAGTCCTAATATTTTGATACATGTGCTTGTATCGTAACAAGTGATTTAAAGCATTTTCAAACTGTAGTCATAGATTGCTTGCAGTACTGTTGTCCATCTGGAAATTTCAGATTTTGTTTATCTATTTTAACGGGAATTTTGACACATCAAATACTTGAGGTTGCAGAAAATGGCAATGCATTCTGACTACATACTGTCTAGGTAAACACTTGTCAAATGAGGAATACTGAAATCAAAACAAGTTTGTGGGAGTCAGTCCATAAATTACTGTCTTTCTGTCTACTGGACCAAATTTTAGTTACTGCTCCAATACAGAAAGGCAGCAGTCAGAAGATTACCAATCCTATGGCATGAAGAGATGCATTTTGAATGGTATTATATGTTTATAACAATAATAATCTTTCAACCCCATCCAAAAATAGTAGAAGCAACTGCTGAGGCCACTTCACTGATTGTCATCACATTGGGGATGAGAGTAGATGAGGCTCACTGTGAAATGATTCAAGTGAAGTGTTTGAAAAGATATATGTTTTGGTTGGACACTGGAAAATTTAATAGGATTGAACTAGTCCTAGCTGGAGGTGTATTCTAATAAGAAAGCCATTAGGAATCTATACACACTGGGTTTGTCTTAGCAGTCAAAACTTTAGTTAAGAGATTATTAAGTTCTCATCAATAATCATCCAAACTATTGGAAATCCCTTGTGACCATCTGTTCCCACCATCTTAGATTTACACAAGACATGCTAAAGAACCAACAAGGAATTTAAAAGTAAACAAAAGCCAGAACAGTAGAAGGTTTGGATCCCAACCTTCCTGAACTTAGAAAGGCTTCATACACTCTATTTTTCAGCTTGAGTCCATATGCAGTTTTAAGTGTGTTTGTCAATTTTAATTAGACCTTTACCAGTAAAAATCAAGATTTACTTTACCGCTTGAAGTGTTATCTTAACACTTGGGTAAAATATTTGCACTAAAATTCAGACCCATTCAAATGGGTCTGCATTCCAGCCTACACAGGTTTATGAACCCCAGCTCATTTAAATAAAATCTGTGAAGCAGTTGTCCATAAACACAAGCTCGAAAACCTCTCTCCTCAGCCAACATTTTTACTCAATATATGCTTCAAATTCCTCTTCTTCAGTCTTCTCTAATCCCCTTAAGCGCTTCACACTTCCAAAAGTCAACGAATGTAAATGGACACCTGAAATGTAGTGGAGATGGAGGACAAGGAAATATGGTGTTGGTCTGATTCCTTTTCAAGCCTAGAAAAACAAGCCTAAAGGCTCATTTACCCTGTGGAAACTAAAGATTTTCAAGATTAATACAAGCCAAACCAGCAGCCTACACCAATCATAGATAGAGAAGGGGCTTCACATATATTTATCCATATTTGTTTTTCAGGTGCACAAAATGTATGCATCACAATTCTCCAAAAACTTTACAAAATATAGCATGATAAACAGGCATCAGAAAACAACCAGGACAGTAAAAGGAATCACCTTTAAATCAACCTAAAAAAACACACATTAGATTATTTTCTGGAAAATATAGCCTTGAAAATATTTAAATGTTTTGTCTGAGTATTTTTTCAACAAAACGGATTGTTTCTTCATTTCCAAATAAATTTAGTAACTCATTAAAGAGAGGATAAAAACCCACAAATTACATGGAATTAAGTATTTTGGTGCATAAAATTTAATTTAAGTAGAAATATTTTATTTTAATGACATGTGGATTTATCATTACAGTGGGATAAAAAAGAAATTAATTTTGAGTCAATCTGAAAAATTTTTTATTTTTTAGTTCAACAAATAAAGTGAAAAATTAATTATCCATAAAGACCTAATGGCAAAGTTTTCAATGGATAGAAGAGGCCAAAACTTTCTAACAAGTACAAATAACGTCTTGTTTATTAAATTTGCATTAAAGTTCATTAAGTGACTAAGTTCAAGTAGATACATAGAAGAAAGGACTGAGGCTAGCTTCAGACTTTCTATGTTTTAAGAAGTGTGATTCTCATATGTGACATTCACACATACTGTTCAGCTCTCATAAATCATATTGCACATGCATATCAGGTTGTCTATATGTCATATATACCCCTCACCTTCCAACCCTGCCTAAACCCTATCTGGTCCTATCAGCATCAGGTTACCCAGAAATGAAAGTGTTAATAAAGTTAGGAGTTTGGTGTTAAGTTTTACTATTGAAAGACCTGCCAGAAATTATGGTGTGCATTCTACCCCATACAAACGTCTGTTAAAAGGCTAGAAGTAGCCACTAGAACAGGTACTTTCTCTGCATTTGACTTTATCTTCCAGCACACTATGCAGCCTGGTTTTGTGGTAAGTGCTGCTATGCAGCTACTATGCAGTGAGGCTGAAATACTATGAAACTGTAGATCACAAAACATAAAAAGGATATTTGTTTTCCACTTCAAGATATTCAACAGCTGTATTTACTCAGAGATTTTTTTCAACAGATAGGAAATAAGACATACTGTCTTTTACTTGAACGGGAGTAAGAATGCTTTTATGTTCATTTTCTGAAGGCATTAGTTTCTGTCTTAGCTACTTTGGCACCCAGTAATTGCCATATTTGAAATGCCACCTGCAACACAGGAGTCCACCATTTCTGACAGCTTTTTCACAGGCTAGTTATCTTACTGCAGATGAAGAGCTGCTCTTCCAAGAAGCTCTGTTTGCTCCAGCCAGGCAGCCATGGATGCATCCTAACAAATTCTCTGAGGATTTCTCCTATGCAGTTATTATCAGCAAATCGCATACCTCTATTTGTGCCTAATGGTCCCTCTGACACAAAGATGGCATTCCTCATGCACTGCAAGAGTTTATTGGTGCTCAGCCAAGTATAAATTAGACATTTTTAATCTTGTTTTATGTTATATTGCCATCCACCAACACCAAATTTCAGCCTTCTTTTAGTCTGTGTGCTTCTGCATTTTTTTATTTGTTCACTGTAGCCTGATAGCAGGCAAAACTTACTAAAACATAACAGAATAATGTCCTTCCTGTCTAATGACTGGAACTGAGAGGATCTTTGAAGTTCTGGAAACTCTTAAGGTCTTCTTCATAAAGCTGATGAGCTTCTCCGCATTCTACAGACATTTTTGTAAAATTACCTAGGCAAGAATGACCAAGCCAAAACCAAGATTTATTAAAAGCAGAGAAAATGGAATTCAAAGAAACAGTTTCCTGAATAGCAGTGAACTTAGCACTTCAGTGAACCAGGTTTTCTATGACAGCAGATGGTAGTGATGGGGTCAGACACATAACTTCAGGTAGTTCCTAAAATAAGGGTAACTAATACATACATCACAACATTCATCTGTTTCATTCTCACCTGAATACACATTCACGTATATACACTCTTAGTAAAATATCACAGTCACCAAACTGTTACTGCTTATTCCAAATATTTTCTATGACAGATACACCAAATAAAACACAGTATCAGATTCCAGAAGACCGTATCCCTCATGATAGTCTCATATTGCAACATCCACACCGTGCAGATAGTTAAATTACATTTTGTTCTGTGTTTAAACTTAAAAAATCACTAATAATTACAAAAAAGAAAATAGCGAATTTATATTACTTCAGGCATCACTGGAGCAACTAATGAAAAAGCTGGAAAAAAGTGACAAGTTGTCCTCACATGAGAGTTTTTGTTTCTTTACAGTTTTAACATTTCTTCTAGCAAAAGGCATTACCTCCCTATGCAAAATTTTGCTTTACCTTCATTTACTTAAATACCTCAAAGACATCAAAAGATCAAAATACTTACTATATATATGCTCATTAGCTTTTCCTACTCTTACTCCCATGTAAGAGAAAAGTGCAAAGATTAAATTGTCACTAACCTTGCCAATGACACTAAAGACTGTACGCAATGGAAATGTTCAAACAGATATCCTGACTAACAGCACAGTCAGATTTTCAGGCCGTGTCTTGTAGGGTCACTGTTGCTGAGCTAATCCAACTCTGTGTCATCCCCCTGATATTTCCTGAACTGAATGACGCCTGTCCACAGCAGGAAAGCGAAGGTCAAAGTCCACTACTGGCAGATGTGTTGGGGAATAGCTGGATTTGGAAGACAGACATGCCATGTTCATTCTCCAATTGGAAGTTAGCTGTTTCTGGCCTCAACATTTCTTAGACTGTGGGAAAGAGGAAGGAAATCTATACAACAGTATATATTTTCATGGTAAAGGAAAAAATTATACAGCTTAAAATATTGTTCTCAAGTATTCCTCAGGTAAACATTGTCTCCACATGTTTCAATACACATATTTATTGAATTCTAGATCACTGGCTGTAAATCCTTTCATCAAAATGGCTCAGCCATAACTATTTTCACTGGAGTTAGGCACAGGCTGCATAGTTTCCAATCCAGTCTTATTCTTTGTCATCTTTCTTATTCTTAGCTCTGAAATTAAGGCCTTATGTTTTATAAGTGAAGAAGATACAAGATACACTACTTCCACAATCCAGTAAAATTTTGTATTTTTTTTTTAGGAATAGTCACATTGGGCCAAGTCTTTGTTTACAGAATGGTTAAGGTTTCTACTTAATAAAAGATATCAAATATATACTGAAACTCCACTTTATCCATTGCAGAAATCAGCTTCAGAGTTTTGCTATGAAGCTGCAAAACGCAGCACCGAGTAGAACCACAGATTCCAAAACTCTGTCAGAGAACCCCTTGGGCACTTCAAGAGAGATTAAATCTACAGATTATTCAGAACAAAATAACTTGGCTTGTTTTTTGGCACCAGAAAAAAAAAAAAAAAAAAAAAAAAAAAAGGAACACCATTTTAAAAACCCCAATTCCAGTTTTTCCTGTTTTTCCCAAACACTCCAAATTTTCCTTTCTGGAATTCCCCATG
>WYDI02025090.1:0-12782 GCA_009867235.2 Psittacus erithacus | reverse complement strand
TTAAGAATAAAAAAAATAAAAATAACAATAAAATTTCATATGTTTATTTTATTCTACAGCTAAAAAAAAAAAAAAAAAAAAAAAAAAAAGGAACACCATTTATAAGACCTCAGTTTCAGTTTGCTCCTGATTTCCCAAACATCTCAAATTCTCACTGCTGGAATTCCTCATGGCTGAATTCCTTCCAGTATTTTTTGAAGAGCCTTCTTTACAGAAATATCACAAAATTATCTGATGGCAAAAATGGGTATTTTCTAAACCCACATCTTAACTACCTAATCCCTGCATTTAAGACTTCATCTTCATTTCAGTCATAACTACAGGCTCCAACCCTGATTTAGGGAAGTCAGGGGATTCAATCCCTTGGTTTAAATAAGGAATAGGCAGAATAGCAGCAATATTGTATTCTAACCTTCTGCAAAGCAGTTTCAGGCTCTGTAAAAGTATTCCTACAAACTACTGAGAGAAGAGCAGGAAAAAAGCACTTGAGCAACCCCTCTGTCTAAGAAGGGCAACACAGACTAGCAGAAAAAGTCCAGGCAGAACTGAAGCACATTAGAAGGCAGAAATCTAGATAGAAGGTGCACATCTGTACTCTCAACTTCACAACATCTTTCACATAGGAGTAAGATTCATGATCAGGGTTGTCATTTTATGCTACCCTACTGAAACATCCCATAAAATACACTATATTGCAGGGTAGTCCAAACCATGTTTTCAAACAAAACTGCCCCATACAACTGAACATCCATAATTCACTGTGGCACCAGGACTGCATAATCTCAAGCACATAACGTCACTGCACTTAAATTTCAAAGCAATATAAATGCATACTTCAGCCAAAACACACAGTTCCTGTTACCTGTTCATGCAACTCCCTCATGCCCACATTAACTTGCCTTTTCTCTCATTATTAATTTTCAGTTGCCAAAGTTTCCTTATTCGACAGCTTCTGCACCAACATGAACACTAGCAACTGCAAGCAAAGTGTATGAAAAGGGCAGCTGACCCCTTTTGGCAATAGTACAGACTGTTTAGGCAATAACAGCCTCTATTCCTCAGTAACTGGTATCAATGGCAAAAAGCCATAATGGTATTTGCAATGATGCAGTAGCAGAAATATTCATCTGCACTCGCATTTAAGTGAAAGTGGGAGCCTAATATACTCACACTGACTGGTGCTGCAGCAGGCAAAAACTCAGACAGTAAATTTTATTTTTACTTTAAAATTTCATGATCCAACAGCTGTTGAATACTTCCAGGTACTTTCATACTCTTTTGCTTGTCAGAAATGTGAGGGGAAAAAAAAAAAAATAGTGCTAGAAAGAAAGTGAGGATTTTTCTTTATGGAAAGTATTGCCTTTCCTTCAGAAAAGCCAGCTATTCAACCTTTTTGAAATTTGGTAAGAGAAAACCAAGTATTTTTGGCCAAAGCCACACAAAAATAGTTTGGGGGTTTTCCACAAAAAGCCCTGTAAGTTTCTAAGAAATGTAGATACTATCTGGAAGTACATTCAGAAAAAATCTTTTTCCTGTTCAAATAAAGATTCAGGCTGAAAGGTCATTTTGGGTAATCTCCTCCTTCTTTCATCAATTATGCTACTGAATCCAATTTCACCAGAAGGAAGTCTCTCATCAACTACAGTATTTTAAAAAATAAAAAACCTCTCAGCCTGGCACATGACAATAACAGCCATTTTTATTTGTATCTGTTGTAGTGGGAACATCTGAAAAACAAAGGAACCCAGCACCACTAGTAAGTGATATTGCATGTAAGATCAACTGCTGATTACAAATTCTGGCAATGCCAAAATATTCAGTGCAATCTCAGATGAAGCTAAAACCAGGTAGAGGTACTGAATGATGTTGTAGACGTACACTTGACAACAACTGTAGATGATGACAAATTTAAACTAAGTATCCAAATATCTAACACAGACCAAGAGGACTGATGAGCCTGAAAGCATTTGACCTCAATTTGAAGAAATTTAGAAAATTTTACTATAGACTTGTTCGGTAATATTTAAGAAAAAAAACCAAACAATTAAACATAATCACCTATTATCTACGCAAGAGGACATATCTAAACAGCTGAATATGTAAATAAGGGATATTCTATAATCCAAGACAAATAGTAGCATATTTGACCAAAAAAGGATCTTTTTTACTTAATTGTTTTCCATATTTCTAACAGGTTTCAAATTCAGTATAAGACTTACATGCAGAGAAATATGGAGAAAGATAGAGGAGGAAAGAAAAAAGAGAGAGATTAAAAAACAGACTTCACATGCACTCTTAAATAAATGTACATGCAGATAACAAAAAGCAAACTAAGATTTCAGAAACAGAGCATAGAGACTCTATTATTGCACTTCCCAATACTACAGATAGGCAAAATCAGAGCATGTGAATTAGTTCACTTACATCTAAGATTCCTGATATTTTTCCAACTAATATTTCAGACTAATTTTGAAAAACACACCCAAGACAGATTTTCTTCAACTGTTTGCCTGAATGGCACTCTTGCCTCTGCATGAGAATGCTGCACTGTTTTCAGATCCAGTCCAATACTTCCCTCAGTGTTTTACTTTGAACTGAAAAAAATTAGAATTCTGAAGGCGCACCCTTTCAAAACACCGAGCCACATCAGGTCACAATGATTTGGCTTAAATGGATACATAAAACAGCGCAGTTGGCACAGGTCTATCGTAAACAGCTTGGTAGTGATTTTGAATGAAAATGTGCATGCCTGGAAGCCTGCTGAAAGACAAACATGGAGACGTAGATTTCCAGTTCTCAATTCTGTTTTTCATGCTGGCAAAACACCTGCATGTTGTTACACACAAATGCCAACCTTTTTGTTTGGAGGCAAGAGTTTACTCCCTCCCTCATTTATACCCACATTCATGGCATTCTCATGCAGGCTTTCTTCTCTGTTTATTCTCAGTTTAGTGGTGTGACAGCCTCTGGTATACCATCCCAACAGTAAATCCTATTTTCAAATTGCCTTACTTCTCAAGAACCACACTGTAAGATTCCTGTATCTTCATCACAAACCATTTTTAAGGATTAGCTGGCACACCTAGGGTTCAGAAATTTCTGCCGGTACCAGGATTATACCCAAACTCCTCTGAGCAACGCTGAAAGACTTCCAGCTCCCACCTTGTCATAGCTGGGCCCTGAAGAGGACAGAACTGAAAGAATTAATGCGTCTCTGTGGAAGATATTAATGCAGAAAGCAATAAGCATGAAGCACTGTTTTTACCCACTTTTACCCTAGGATAAACTCACTGACTTGAACGGAGTCACCCTGGAGTAGAATTAAAATACACAGTGATAAATCAGGCCCATTGACTCACTGACAGTGCCCCTGTAGGACCTTTTTGAGCAGCCAGCCTACTGAACATTGCTGCAAGCATTATCTTCCCAAGCACTGTGCCATGCCATTTCCACAGACAAATTGTTTCCTGACACAGCAGAGGCTGATCTCCATGCTTCCTGCTTAGTTAATGCATTATAACCACATTGTTTTGCACTGGTTGCACTCTAATTTGTGTGCAAAAGGATTTTTGATTCAAACACACAGCCCTCAGCTGTGGCAAATCCATGTGGAGTTTTGACTCCTGAAGCATCCAAAGATCACAGGAGTTACAGATACAAAATGTATTTCCCAAACTACTTTTATGATTAGATTATTTGAGAATCCAGGAGAGAAAAGATGGATCAGACTACAGGATCCAAGAATGCTTTCTAAGGAGGCAATGACAGCCAAACTTCTGGCCTTGAAGTCCAAGGTAGCAAAGGATACCCTGAGGAAATACTTATACATCTGTTCACCTTTTTTGAACTCCTCAGAAATGTTCTGCCTTTTGTTTTCAGTCAGATATTAAACCCAAGAGGCCATGTTAGACAGTGAAAAATTATATCTGGTCATAATTGCTTGGCAATTAGAAGCTCTCAGCCAAATAATAAACCTTTCTTCCAAGTATATCTAGTCATGTTTTAATGACACCTTTCCAACTCAAGGCTTCTAATTTCTGGCCAATGTCAAAAATGCCACAGGGATGGGACAATGTGAATTGAAAATCAGGCTCCACTTTGGAAATCAGATGGGAGGGAAAATGCCTTTTAAAAAGGAAGTGCAAGAATCAGGGCTGTTCCAGCTTTATTTCAACAATTCCAAGAGGCCTTTGCTGGTGGAAATATTTTGGTGTTCTCCTGGAGTTCCAAAATGTCAGTAGATTATGTGGTGAACCAAGGCAAGCTACAATGAGAAAAATCAAGATTTATATTCAATAGACTTACTTCATGCTTGCCTAGAAAAATCCTGTCAATATTTAGAGGAGAGAAGGAAGGCAACCTGAGAGAGAAGATGAAATACAAACCACCACGTCTGTAAACTGCTCCAACACTGTGAGAAGACAAAGAATCTGGGGACATTCATCTCATCTCAGTCTCCCGTCTAGCCAATAGATACAGGCAGCGTTATGGACAGAATCCATCTGACATTTTACACACCTGCTTTAAGATAAGTAAAGCTGGTACTTACAGTCCATTGACTATATTGACTGCACATCTACAGATCCTAAAAGGACGTTTGGGAACTACCGTAACAGCACACTTCTATATTTCAGATGTATATACATATACTTAAAGTTCACTCTTTTCCTATAATACAGAGGCCTACTGCTCTTGTACTGCTCTTGATGTAGATGAAGGAGTCCCCTTCAGAAAAGAATGTATTCCAGAAAAGGAAACCAATATGGCTGGTTGTCAGCAGTCTTCAGGGAACAATCATGGATGTCAGAGACAGAGAACTATTGGTCAAAAACCTGCAACATGCTCTATCCCAAGAGGCAAAAAGATACAGGCAGCTTTGCTACAAAAGGAGTAGTTCCAATATATCTACAACTGTTATCTTCCAGACATCTGTCCCACCTTTTCTAACAGGAGGAGTATATCTCACTTCCCTCTTCCCCCCTGCAGAGGAAAGGACATTTGATCTAATTGTGAACTGGCTGAGAAATTACCTGAGCTCAGTCCAGATGTCCCTCTCTCCTCAGGACTAGGAAAATCCATCAACAGGATGGGGAATACTGTTAAGAAATAGGGGCAGGTGCCTATTCTTTAAGAATTTCCAGGCTCCAGGAAGCCATTTTTCTAGAGCCCTGTACAAGCTGAGCAGAGCGTTTCAAAGGTTCCACTCATCTTCTGGTATACACTTCCACTCATTTGTAAAACAAAGCAACTGCCAAAGAATAGGGAAGACAGAAGGCCAGAGGAAAAAGAAAGCACAGATTAACTAGAGATCCTGTATATTTACTTTAGATTTCAGTGTTAGTGATGGTCTTTATGTGAATAAAACAAGCTAGCACATTGCCAAATTAACCAAGCTTGAAGGGATAACAACAGTTGAAATCACTGCAATTACACAATGTGCACAGAAATGCCAAACTGAAGTTCTCTGAATTGTAAATGAGACCTGAGAGTCAGGTCAGAAAACACATCAGAAACTTCACTCAAACAAGTGAAGTACCACTGAAAGTAATCCAGTGTCTCTTCCCTGGGGAATTTTTCCCACCCTTTGGGTTCTGAGTCTTTGACTTCAGCATTAAAATCACTGTCTTCCTGTAAGCTCAGTTATTAAACCTCCTTGCTCCTCTACTGTTTGCTTTCTTGAAGGAAAAACTGCTTCTCAGTCATGATGCAGAGTTCAGCCTGGCCTGCAGTCATTGAGCTGACTTCTTCACACAGAGAGAGGTGCCTAAAACACTAAGAGATGCTCTGTTTTAAATGACCGCAGTCCTTCTGAAATAGCTCAAAAAGGAACACCCCTCACATTTTAGTCTGCAGTTTTAGGTCCACAGTTTAAGCTCAGTTGTCCTCTAGCAGCAGATACAGTATGGAGAGGGAAAAGTAAAGTAGGATCTCCCTAAATCCAAAAAGCACTGTATTTTCTCAGCCTAAAGGCACAACACACCCCTTTAGACATAATTCCCTGTGGCTGCCAGAGCTTCCGGTACTTTAGAGAGGCTCTCTTGAATGGGCTAGTCCATAACAACCAGCAGGCACTTCACATATTCTTCTGCTTGCCCTCAGCCTGCTGATGCAGTTTGGCCACTGAACCATTCTGACTTTATACACATTTTGCACATCACCAGCATGCTGGGGAGGAATTGTTGCATCTACTTCCCATTTCCATCTGATATGAACTCGATGCAAATTAAAAATACCATTCCTAAACTATAACTTGGCAGAGAACTCACCTTGATCTTCCAAACAGGCTTCTTTCACTTCACAGTTTCACATTAGGCGATATATTTTGATTCGTTAACACTTTTTGTGTAACTTACCTTCCTCAGTTCAATCAATGGTGATGATATCCCACAGACTTGCAGGGGGACTGCACCTACTTATACACAACCCTAGAAGCCTTTTTAATGGGATGTCATGGAGTATATTTTGGCAGGCCACTGAAAGCAAATTTATTTTACTTGCAAGATCACATAGCACAGCAGTGCTAAAATGTGGCAATGAATTCCTCTCATCGCATAGAGATGATGATCACAAATACTACCAATAGATAGGAAAAACTAACCAAGTTGTCCTAGTCAGTGGATCTTACTTGTATTTAAGACTGACACATACATAGCAATTTGCCTGTGTTCTACAGCAGCTGCAAACTATTAACTATGACAATGAAGTTGATTTTTAAACCAACAAATATGACGGCTATTATGAAAAAGTTTTACCACAGTCACATGGTGTGCAGTCTTTAAATTCATCCTTTGCTGTGTAGCTGAACTTTTATTGAATTCTTCTTTTTTTCTTGTAATTAAAAGAAGGTCATGCAAGGACAGAAAATCTCTTTCTCAATCAGACTGCAGTGCACAAAACTCTTCCAGAATTCTCATAAAAGCCAAGACCAGCATGCCATACTTAAAGCACAGTTTTTCAGGGATACTACTACTGTATTTGACAGCTAAAATATACTCCCCGCATTCTGCATTGCCTCCTTCCACTTGCAAAATACTGTTATCTTTCCTGAATTCCCAGAAAATCTAGCACGGAATGATCCATTTGTCAATTGAGGGAGTTTATAACATAAGAAACCTTCAAAATTATAGCCAAGGCCCAAAGCACACACCTTTGTGTAACACACTGATAGAAATAAAACATATGAAGACCAGCTGCCAAGAGAAGAAAAAGAATTATTTTAGCTTCTTCCAACAGCATGGGGATGCATCTGAGGAGTGCATATAGTGGGATATCATACAAAATGTCTGTCATCATGCACAATTAAATTGTGTCCAAATTATTTTGTAAAAATCAAGATGTAACCTTTAGATAATGTTCATTTTTCCCCTATAGGCCCAGTGACCCAGGACAAAAAAATTTTGAGTGCTAGAAGCCCTTGTAACTATTCAGCTGAAGATATGATTCCTCCTGGTTTCTATTTCCATTCATCTTCTTTCTCACCTCATCATATGAGCTACCCTTCTCCTTCAAAAGAACTGTGCAGAAACCCACAAGAGGGCACGATCAGGCAGAGAAGGGGGTGAGCCTCACTATTTTACATAACAAAATCATATGCATCAAAACACACACACAACTTCCCAAATGTCTGAGGTTAGTTATCCTTCATGTCCTGACAAGTTACACCCACCTTTCCCAGAGGAACTAACTCACTCTATAACAAGTACCAGACTTCTGCTAAAACAGCAAATAAAGTAGGACCACCTACCACCCAATTCTGCAAACACTTACTGGTAGACAATCCTGCATGCCTACCACCATGAAACCTCGGAGTTTCAGCTGGTCTGCCCATGTTACTAACTGTCATATCTCCAGCAAATGTTCTCAGAGTTATGCTCTATTGCTAAGTCCAAATCAGACCAATTCTGCAACCCCTGTTTACAGTCAGCCTCCAGCAGCAACTTATGATGGAATAACTCATAAGAAACACACGTTTGGATTTCAGGATAAGGCCCCCAGTCAACATGTGGGAGCATTTATGGCTCTTTGGGACATATGTTAAAAAAGAGCTTAAAAACAGACAGTGTTTTCCTATGAGTGGCCTGTTTTCCCATGTTCCAGTTTGCTCTTGCAAAAGGCTGGTAGGCTGAGATATCGGTCACTATGTGAAAATGACAACATTCAATTAAAACAATAGCAATTTTCAAGTGACACGTTTTTTTCAATGGATGTATGACATTCCTTGACATTCTATTAATTAGCAGGCCCCAGGCAACACATTTGGTAAAACAGAACAATCTGGCCTTTGATTTTTATCCAGGCCTTACCCAAGATCACGCAGAGGTAGCTAGGCTGCTGATAGATCCCCCACACGGAGCACACACCCCCAGCAAGCAGCTGTACTAAGAACTGCATGTAAGCCTCTTTGAAGAATTCTCAATCTGCATAGAAAGACAGAATGATTTATTAATTAATAAAAAACTGCTTATGTTGAACTGAGCAAGCAGAATCTGGTAAGTGGACTTTACTAATCAGTCCCAAATTTCTTTCTGCATCCTTTTTTCCAATGACCTGTCTCAACTTCACTTTAAAAGCCATCCTGGTTGAAAAACATATCCTGAATGTTTCCTGTATTTCAGGACCAGGAATTCAAACAAGCCCATTACTTTCAAAGTAAGCAGGCTATTAATATCCTGATGAGCCTCTGAAATTAGCAGCATCTCATGTTCTACACCTACATGATGGTTATCCAGGAAACAGGCATCCTTGTTATACATTTTCTGCGCAGCTATAGTCACAATCCATCAGTCCAGTGGATGAAAAGCACCGTCTCAACAGAAGATGTTGTAAGATGCCAGCTGAAACACTCAAGCTTTTTATACTCCCACCTGCATTAGTAATTTCTGGTTGCATTGGATGAAGATCTGTGAGTTCCTTCATGTTTAGGAATTTATTAAGGTAACCAAAATTTTGGAATATTTCTTACTTTCTTGTATTATTCATTTCATCTGTAGACAATAACGGTCCTCTTACATTAAGGATAATTAGGGCTTTAGATGGGCTTTCAAAGACATTTTCACATTTTTTAGTGATGTAGCTGTAACTAAAACAAAATCCAAAGGGAAAAGGGGAGGAGTATTCAATCTTGAAAGCAGCCAGACTGTCTGGAGGAGATATATTTTGAAGGTTTTATTGATGGCCCTCTGAGAAAGGCTGCTATGACCTAAGCTTGAATGCTAGCAAGGACTATGTGGGTTTGTGTGGGAGGGGGTTAAATCTAATTTGTAAATGGTGAATTATTAGCCTTGACATTTGAGAATAGACACTGCATTGTGTTGATGAGGAGAGCAACCCTAGTCTTGTTAATGGCAGTGATTCATTCCTTCCCACTCCACTATTGTTCCCATTTACCTGGCAAAGACAATTACTTCTTATGCATTCCCAATTGCTGATTTCTGGAGACTGTTCAGATGAGCAGAAGCACAGGAGAAGAAATGCACCAAACAGGCAGAGTTCTGGGAACAGCACTGGTAAATCTCTGAAAGGGTATGTTATTACCAAGTTGCCTTTTCACCCTCTTCTACTCCCCTTTACACCTGAGAAAACCCTGGCTCTCTTCTGCTTTACCCTGCGTTTTCAGTCTCCCTTCCTTTCAATTCAGGATTATTCCCTTAAACTCATGTTTTCAAAAATGGTTAAAATATCCTGAGATGGGTAAAGGATTTGGAAGCTTTAAATGACCTCAAACCTATGTGTAGCCGTATACATTTGGTAACACAGAGCAACCAGCCTTGGATTTTCTACTACAGCCTTACCCAAATGCACAAAAAGCAGCTCTGCCCACAACTGGCGTCCTATGTCACATGAGACCACCCACAAGCCACGCAAGGGGTCTAGCCAATTATACTTACCAGAAGTCCACATAGTAATGTGGGTTTTTTTAATTGTCTTAAAGCTATAAAATATCAGGACAATGACCAGGAGTAAAGCAAGACTCAAGCCTCCACACAGAGCTGCCTCTCCAACAGCCTGTTTTATAACATGTCTGGCTACTGCACTCACACTCTCTGTTTATCACTTGGTGAAGAGCAAACCCAACACTTCTCAGGCTGCCTCCCTTCCTCCCCAGCAGACTGTGACACTGGTAGACAGGCCTGATCCCTTGCAAATATGAAGTGGCAGAGCTGCATTGACGTCAGTGATGATACTTCCCTTTCTTACAACTACCAATCTGGCCCTCCCACTTTTACAAATGCCCCTGAGGGGACAACATGAAACACAAAGCTTGGAAAAGTACAGAACTAGGACTTGGGAACAACCCATGGCACAGATTAGGGGACAGTAGCCATACAGTGTTTGAATCCAGATGTGAAATTCCTCAAGACCAGGACTATTCAAACCCTATCTCATGCATAAAGCAAACAAGCTAAGTTAACTATTGGGTCAACCTTTCCCACAAGACACAGCTTTTTGTGAGCAGCTCCACCCGAAGATGTTTGGGAGCTATTTACTTTCAGGCATGCAAACGGCTATATATCTGCCAAAAGGTTAAAGCATATTCCACCCTTCATGCAGCCAGCCAGGTCCACTGCAGCAGGCAGGGCAGGCAAACCAACTGACACATTGGGGCTTGCTCTTTACAAATAGTTCTTGTACCCACTGAGTACAGAAACCACAGCTGCAACTTTGCCAGTGGAGCAGAAGGTGTCACGTTCAGAGACAGCAGAGGGCACTCTACTGACCTCCAACAAACAAAGCTTAAGCGGAATGTGGTATCCTCAATTCCACCTTGGGTTTCAAGTGACAAAGTGAAGAGATGCATGAAATTCATATTGAGTCCCCAAGCTATTACATGCATACTGCATACAGCTACATCTCTCTCCAAGCCGCCACAGCCAGCCATAAAGGTAGCTGAGCTTTGACCATGCAGAATTCCCACAGATTTCAATGGGAATTTCAGTGTTCCAGTTTGAACTTCAAGAATGCAGTGCTGGACCTAGAACTCTGACGGCTGGAGCCGTATTCAATATCAGTGTCTGGCAACACCCATTTCTAAACCAGTGACTCATTCACAGGCACAGCTTTAGAGGGACAGACAGGATGACTTTAATCATACATTTCCATTTCATTAACAAAACTCAGTAAAAACAGATGAGCATCCTGGATGATAATAGTTGGTATTAATCTAATGACTGCAGTGATCCACTACCACAAGTAGGAAGAGTTTTATATCTTGCAAAATGCATTGTTTTAATTTGCTTCAAGAGCATAGCAACTAATGGACTCCTGAAGCTAAGGACAGAATAATTGTTTAAATGCCTATGAATATTATTTAGACAGGGGTTTTTTTCTGAAAATCAGAGGCACGGAAATGAATTACAGAAAGTAATATGAAAGAGAACATCTTCTAGAGTACCTAAGAAAACTAGGGGTCTGGGACACCAGATAAATAAGCTGTCATTAGCACTTTGCATTCATTGCAAACAAGGAAGCAAGTGGTTTGCGCAATGGGCTTTGTAGGGAATGAATTCAGGCAGATATTACTGCAAGGTGCTCATATGTCATGGTTGTACAGTCCTTCTCCCTGAACAGCTGGGTTTCCATCCAAACATACAGTTTTAAGTCTTTCCCTCAAACATTAGCATACACCAAGCCTCAGACCTGACAGAAAGCACTGAAAACAGACGGTTTGTTAAAGCTGGAGTTTGGCACTGGATTTTTACTCAAGGTTTTTTAAAAAAAGAACGGACAGCCTTTTAGGCACCATTTTTCCAGATCACCATGTCTGGCTAACCCTTCTAAAATATTCAGAGTGTGCTTCCATGACAGATTTGCAAACAGATTCAACTCCCTCTGCAAGTGCTCCAAGATGCCCAGATACAAGCTACCTCTAACCTAAAGTCATGTAACTGCAGCCCTTAATGCTTATCCCAAGCTAATATATTCTGCTTCCCAGCAGGACTTATTAGTTCAGGCTCAGCCACATGCTGGTGATGGCTACACAGCTTCCCATTCAGAGCCAGCTTTCATCCAGTCAGCTTGGAGCATGGACAGAGTGATCTCATATCTGCCTGCCAAACCCTGAGTAGACATACCTTCAGTGACTCAAGTAGTTAGAAGTAGAAATGCAGGACAAATCTTGTTTAATATTCTCACAGTTCAGTAAAGGCTAGCCTTGCTCACTAGTTTAAAAAGCCTGTCAGAGCACAGTAGTTTCCTTTGCTTTATGGATTGATATGATTATTCCTTATTTTGTATATCAAAACTCTTCCTCACTGACACTTTCCCAACTTCACACTGAGTCCTGCTCCACTAAGAAGACTAAGTGCTCTTCTGCTCAGAGGGATGTGTTCCTTCAGAATCCACCTCCTCATGAAAATATGAAACTAACATGCTCTCTACCAAACTCCTTTCATTATTTTAATTTTCCAGATTCTGTAAGATGACTGGTGCCCAGAGAAAACCGGCACCTCACACAGTATTACTGAGTGGATAAGAGATTTAAATGCAGCATTGCTGTCTGAAAATCCTATAGTTAAGGTCATGGCAATCTTCCAACACATGAGATTTCCTACAGTTGCATCAGCCTTAGACATGAAATAAACATCAAATGCTCTGATAGAATTAAACTTTCTACAATGCGCACTAATATTGTTGCCTTATCTTTCTAGAGTTAAAAGCTCTTAATCTGAACTAAGAACTGGCTTGCTTCTGAATCTTGTCCACTTTCACCTTGTCATGGGTTCAGCAGTAGCAGTCATTTTTTCTCCTTCTTAGTGGCTGGTGCAGCACTGTGTTTCTAACTT
>WYDI02025089.1:0-146765 GCA_009867235.2 Psittacus erithacus | reverse complement strand
GGTGTCCTGCCTCCGCTTCCTCCCGGCTTTCCCTCCTCCCAGGGCAGAGCATGAGGCTCAGAAAGTCCTTGACCGATGGTAAACATTCTAAGCAGTAGCTACAAACATCGGTATTATCAGCACCGTTCTCAGGCCGAAAGTCAGAAACACAGTGTTGCACCAGCCACTAAGAAGGAGAAAAAATGACTGCTACTGCTGAACCCATGACACATCCCCACAGGGCATTTGCTATCATCCATGAGTCAATACAGAGATAAAGTACTGGCCACTTTTCTCATTCAGCAATGTCCAAGGCCAGCTGGATGGCTTTCACCTTGGCACTCTGACTTGATTCACCCTCTCCTTCAGCAGTTTCTGCAACTTGTCATCGGAGACTCCATACACCTGCCTTCCATCTCTGACGCTTCTAAAGCACTGGAGGGACCCAATGGGCTAGATACTCGCCTATGCTGTCCCACACACCCTGCCACTCATGACTCTCCAGCCTTGGAAAAAATATCTTGGTCCTCCTATATCGACGTCTAACCCTAGACAAGACCCAAACATGACTCCACTTAACTTTCAAGATCAGACAAAATGGTCATGGGTAAAACACACTCTGTATGTGTGCTAACATGCTGATCTCCATCACAACCAGCAGGCAGGTCTCAAGGGTACCCAAAGGCCATTCAAAACCTTCAGAACTCTCAAATGATGCTGCTGCACTTGTCACTGGGGCTGCTGTAGCTGCTGTGCTTGGGGTTAGTGTAGCTGCTGTGCTTGGAGTTGGAGTAGCTGCTGTGCTTGGAGTTGGAGTAGCTGCATTATCTGTTGTAGTCAGACTTTGAGTAGCTGCTGTACTTGTCACTAGGGTGAGTGGAAATGTTTCCCTCACAGGCTGACCACCCGAGGAGGGGAAAAAAGATGTGTAATTGCTAAACACTTCTATTATATACTTCCCAAAGTATAGAGGTAGTGACCACACTGGGAATGCAAGCCAGATCAGTTTCATGATCAATGAGTCTATTGTATTACAAGTCATTACCATAAAGTACAGTGAAACAAGAACCTTAGCCCAAGCCCTGCAGCTGATAAACACTAACACAGCAAATACCAGCTGTAAGTAAGGTATGACATGCTGAAACTCCGAGATTAAGAACAACAACTTTGAGAGTCGATAAATCAGCATTGGGACGAGTGACTATTAATCCAAAACAATGAATGCTTATCACAAATATGATTAGACACACACTGGTCAGATCTGTCGTTATCTCAACCCTTCCTGCCCCACATTGGGTGCCAAAAATAACTGTCGTGGTTTAAACACAGTTTGTCATTCAGACACCACACAGCCGTTCACTCACTCTCCCACCTTTCTCTCCCCTGCTCCCAGAGTGATGGGAAGGAGATTCAAAAGAATGTAACTCCCACGGGTTGAGATAAGAACAGTCCAGTAACTAAGGTACAACACAAACCACTGCTGCTACCACCAATAATGATAATGATAAGGTAAATAACAAGGGAAGAGAACACAACTGCTCACCACCCACCAACCGATACCCAGCCCCACCCCAGCAGTGATCTAACCCTTCCAGGTGACTGCCCCCAGTTTATATAGTGGCCATGATGTGGTGCGGTTCAGAATATCTCTTTGGCTAGTTTGGGTCAGGTGTCTTGTCTCTGCCTCCTCCCAGCTTCCCCTCCTCCCTGGCAGAGCATGAGACTCAGAAAGTCCTTGGTCAGAGTAAACATTACTGAGCAGCCACTAAAAACATCAGTGTTATCAGCGCTGTTCCCAGGCTGAAAGTCAAAAACACAGCACTACACCAGCTATTAAAAAGGAGAAAAATGACTGCTACTGCTGAACCCAGGACACATGGGTACACAAAGCCTTCCTTTGCCTTCTCTCTTGTGTTTATTTGTAGATGCAAGCAGAGATGTAGATGTAAGATGTAGATGTAAGACAGAGCCCATCTTACTTGGTCTGTGCAGCAATTAGTAGGAAGAAATCACTTTCAGTTGTGGCTTCTCAGGTCCACTAATGAGGACAAAAGTAGTTCCAAGTGATGATTGGAAAAAAAAAAAAAAAAAGATGACAAAAACCAGCCTGCTAAGATGCCAAGATTCCAACACAAACATACGGACATATGCTGGAAATCAGGACATTTAAGTTGGAAGAGCAAACCTCATCCTCAAAGGGGAAACATGGGCTGCATTCCCACACACCATCCCTCTCCTCTGCAGAGCAAAAGGTCCATGAAACAACTCACTGAGGGAAACACTGCCTCACCCGGAACAAAACCAAAACAGGTTTATCTGTTTGTTTATTAGATTATGGTGTTCAACTCATTTGTTCATTCCTAAGAGCTCCTGACAAGAGTTGACACATGCATTAATTTACTAAAAAGGACTGCTGTGAAGGAGTTGAAAAAAAAGAGCTATGCCACTGGATTAAGACCTCGTTCTCTGTGGCTATTGTGTAGCACAATCGCAATTAATCTGGTTTTTCAGCTTTCTCTTCTGAGGAGGCAAGCCAGGGATTATGGGGATCATGTCCTTTGGATACATCCTTTCTTATCTCCAACCAGACCCTCTTTGTGTCTAGTGATGAAATGCAAAACACTGCACAGATCACAAGAAAACATCTCCCAGAGCTCTTTACTGTCAAGGGACTTCGTCAAGTTTTGGAAGCTGCAGGCAACAGTTTTTAAGCAATCTCAGACTTAACTTGGCCTGTAACTGGTTTTGTGTTGTTTTCTCACTTTGTGGGTGAATTGCAATCTGAGCAGTCAGAGGAAACACAATGTGCTGCAGAACATCTGGAAGCACTGGATCCATTCTGCTTGCCCAGCATGCAAAGGAGATGGACAACAAAAACAATTGCCATAACTAGACCACTTCCCTGTGTGATGGGCTGAACGTTCCTCCATGGTGCCCTCTTCACAAAATCTTTTGCTTCTGGCTTGAGAGACTGGAGCAAAAATACTAAGTGGGAAATGCATAGCAAATAGCAACTTTCCAATACCTAAAAGGGGCCTATGAGAAATCTGGAGATGTACTATTTACAAGGGCAAGAAGGGATGGAACAAGAGAGGATGGCTTTAAGGTCAAAGAGGGTAGATTTAAATTAGGTATTAGGAAAAAAGTCTTCATTATGATGGTGGTGAGACACTGGAACAGGTTGCTCAGACAACTTGTGGCTTCCCCATCCCTGGCAGTGTTCAAGACCAGGCTGGACAGAGCTTTGAGCAACGTGGTGTAGTGGGAGGTGTCTCTGCCTATGGCAGGGGGATTGGAATTGGATGAGCTTTAAGGTCCCTTTCAATCCAAACCATTCTGTTATTCTATGATGTAGTGTTCTCAGATGAACTAATCAAGCAAACCCCCAAAAACTGATTTTCAAAATGGCTCACTTTGTCCCTCCTATCTTCTTCCTCACACCTCCCTATGTACCCCTTATGAACATTCAAACTTGGAAAGATTAAAGCAAAACGTGTCTTTACCATATGTGTCTTAGTTCACTGTTTTCACCAACACAAACAGCCCTATCTTTCTTTCTTCTATTGCAATAGTCAGTGCTACTGGGGAGCCCAGAAATCAGCTACTTTTTATTCATGCTATAAGATTAATCGCTTTCTTATTCACTAGTGTAACAGTTTAATAATAAATTACATCCTCAGTCCTTGAACATAATTTAAGATCAAATTAAATGTTGGCTAAATCTAATTTACCTCTATCTTCTTTCAAAATAAATAACTAATGCTCCATATCCCTACTGTAGTGACCAGTTTAGTGGTGGACCACCTGGCAGTGCTAGGTTAACAGTTCAACTCAATGACCTTAAAGTTCTTTTCCAACCTAAACAATTCTGATTCTATTTCCATGTATAAATTTATATAAATACATATTAATATGGAGTGGTGGTGGGTGGTTTTGTGGACAGTTTGGCTGCTTACACTGGTACCTATTAGAAATATCACACATGATCTGGCTAGACCATGGTAAAGAAACAGGATTATAATCAAAAGGGAGGAAAAAAAAGGACGGGAAGGATACCTTCCCTGGGTAGATTCTACCTGGAGGTGGTCTACATCCTCTCTACTGTACTTCTGGATAACGCAGAAATCAGAGGAGAAAAAAACAAACTTATGCAAACTTTCTCTTTCTGAAATTAATTTTACCCCAAAACACCAATGCTTTCTGTGCCAAGGATCACTGCCCAACACCCCAAAGTTACTACACACATTTACATGTTATTGCCATATTTTGAGCAGAAATGCTTTAAAAATTACACTTTTGCATAATTCAACAATGTAACTGGTTAGAAAACAACATGCTAAACTGATTTTTTTAGAGAAATATCTGTATTTATGTTTTTCATATTCCACAAAATTCCCTACCAAGACTTGCCCCATCCTTCTCCTTGCTGGTCAGAGCCCAGAGCACCATGATGGGAAAAACAAGACAAGAGAGAGCACTTCCCATCAGGAGCATCCTAAAAGAAGAGGTGAATGACAGAGGCACGAAAAGGACTTCCCAAGGATGGGAATAATATGCTCATTCATGACACTGATGATATTAAAATTTGTTCCCTAAACTGACCCAGGCAGACTGCCTATTCTCAGCATAGAAACAGGTAAAAGTGGCGGCAGCATAGTACCTGTGCTGGTTTTAGGGGACACGTGGCTCTCATCTTGCATTCCCAAAAGGAATGAGCAAGATATTGTAGTTATCTAAGCACATATTTCCAGCTTCTGACCATTCTGAGAAAGCAGTTGAACAACCCAACAGTTTTGTTGTAACCCAGTTGTAACCCTGCTCAGCATATGGCGCTGTCCTTCCAGAAAAGAAGCCTAAGGGTCTGACACCATCCCAGCGTAACTGAGAGGGTGCCCTTGCAGTAAAACATACCACATCAAAAGCAGGGTCAATTATTTGGTGTAGAGAAACCTGTGTGAGGTCCCTTACAGACTGAATTAAAACTTTTCTATTTAAGCAATAGAAAATTAATCACTGAAATATTTGTGGATATTGTTAAAGAAAAAATGCAGAAGAAAATAAAAATCTTTTGCAAAGATTGTGGTTTTGTTTGAAAAGCCAGAGACTTAATTCTTGAAATAAAATGTTACGGGGAAACAAAAAAGGTAACAAATTGTAGTAACATACTGCTACAGTTTCTAGGCTGGACTTCTGAAATCTTCACTCTGAGGTTTGGTTTTTCCTCAGAGGTGTCACTTGGACAATTTTAGGCTGAAAAAAAAAAAAAAGAAGTAAAACCTCCAAAACCCCCAGCTGGTTAGATGGGGACCCTCTCTTGATTTTCTTTCATCCTCACTTCATTTCCAGCCTTGCTACTGGAAACTGAAAATCCATTCTTCTCAGATTAATGATTGATCTTCATTCTAAATCTCCATTTCAATATTAGTAACCTCTCAGAAAACAATTAAAATTGATATATTGTTTGAGTGTGTGCTCAGGGAGAAAGAGAAGAGGATAAATCTTCTATGAGCACAAAAAAACCTTCTATCATACTCTGAGGCCTGCTGATGCCTGCAGTGACATACAAAGGCTATTCACAATAACATACACATCTCCCCATGCTAGCATAAACACATGACTGGAGCAGTGAATGGGAAGGAGATAGTGCTTAGCAGCACAGGGGGAGAGTGGAGAGTCCATCCCACCTTCGAACAAAAATCCCTCCATCACTGAGACTGCGAGAGTGGACCTTTTCCTCAACTAGATAGAAGATCCTGCGGGAAGAAGAACAATTTCTAGCTTGACATTATCAGCAAGTGCAAACAGGCAGAGAGACCCCAGGCAGATTCTCTCTTCGGAAACTATTTTTAATGCACAGAGATGCCTGATGTGCTGAGGCTTTATGATGAATCATGGAGCCACATCATTCAGAGTTGCTTATGCACCCAGCCTCCCTGAGAATTTTGCAGCCAATGTCTCTACTTTCTTCATGAATCATGGCAAGGAGAGAAGTTGTAAATGGAGACAAGTGGAGTTCCTCAGGGGTCAGTATCAGGACCAGTGCCGCTTAACATCTTTGTCAGTGACATGGAGAGTGGGATCAAGCACCCTAAGCAAGTTTGGTGACAACAGTAAACTGTGTGGTGACATCGACACACTGGAGGGAAAGAATGGGATCCAGAGGTATCCTGACAGGCTGGAGAGGTGGCCCCATGTGAACCTCATGAAGTTCAACACGGCCAAGTGCAAGGTCCTACATCTGGTTTGGGGTAATCCCAAGCACAACTGCAGGCTGGGCAGATACTGGCTTGAGAGCAGCCCTGAGGAGAAAAACTTGGGGGTGTTGGTTGACAAAAAGCTATCTGCCCGGGTATGTGTGTACATGTTGATATTTAAGGATGCAGGTGTTTTAGAGAACCATCTTTGGCATACTGAGACAAACTTGAGAGTCATGGACCTAGTGTCTGCCTAGAGAAGAGAACCATCCTCTTTTGGAGGTCACTGACCAGCTTTGTCTAAATGAAACCAAACAACATCAAGTTTTGAAAATTCACTTCAATTTTGCAGTGCATGACTTGCTGCATGCAGTCACGCAAGGGGACTGCTTTATGCAAAAGCAAAGCTCATTCCTAGAGGATTTAAACAATCACAGATTTCCTGGATGAAAGACACTCAACTGAATAACAACCTTCTTTAAAGAGAAAACATGGCATGTTTGAGTACCTGGGCTGTCAATAAAACAAGAAGTAATCAAGAGGACACATGAAAATGATCTGAAATTAGCCACTGTTTATCTTGCTACACAAAGGGAGCATTTTAAATTTAAAAATACAGACCTAACCTACCTTTAAAATCCAGTTCCACAATTAGGCAAAACCTCAGTATGTTGAACATCATTTAAAGAATGGGATTCTCTGCTTTCAAGAAACTGGGAGATTTACTCTGTATCCTTATCAGGGCATACATATTGTATCATGTCATGGTGATTAGCATCTTGCTTGATTAAAATCTTTAATTCCACTAGATTTAAAAGGGTAACTTGAGAGCCACTCAGACAAGAGCCCAGGGCTAGAGCTGATCACAAGCACAGAATGGCATGGTGCAGCTGCAGCACTGATATCTGCTCCCCTCATTCTTCAGCATGTTGCAGCTAAATTTTCTAGCCAAAATAAGTAAACAAGGGTGTGTGTCAGGTCAGCCAGCAAAATCTTTCAAGGCAATGGCTCTGCACTCATCATGAGAGAGAAGATAAAAACCCACTTTGGCTCTACTTGACTATATATTTAACATTTGCAAGAGAAAAATCAGTTGACTGCTTAAAGCTTGGGATGATGCACGCCATCTCAAGCTATACTTGAACAAAATGTTTAATGTTTCATGTGGTTTGGAAATGGCTTAAATTCTCTGCTGAATTTTTTATGCAAATACACAATTTAGGCTTTATCAAAAAAATCCCCTTTAATTACGTACTCTGCAGAAAACTCAGAAATTCGTCAGAAGGATTCCAGCCACATTTTCCCCCCTTTTTCGTTTGTTGTTTTTCAGTTTGCTAGGGTCTCCATAAAATACCCTTACTTGGATATGCCCACTGAAGTTATCTGGACTTCACTGCTTGGGCTACTCATAGAAAATAAGCTCCACTTTTTTCCCCTCTTTCTCTCAATGCCTTTATTTTAATTGAGGAGAATGGGAAGAGACAATAGCACTAGGGAGCAGCTAAAAGGTTGAAAACTTTCGGACGGACCCTGCTTTTTACCCTGATACACAATAGAGAGATGTAAATCTGCAGCAGCAGGGCTGCCATGGAGCAAAACCCAGCAGGCGGGCAGCCGTCAGGTAGTAAAGCCTGCAGAAGGCCGGTTCCCAGTGCAGGAGATGCAACTGGAAAACAAGCATAATTAGAGCACTGCAATGTGCCAGCAGAACAGCCCCTCAGGAGCTACTGCAGGACAGCAAAGCTAGGACAGCCCTCAGACCATTCTAATCCACATCACAGGCATCCCCAGGAACATAAAGCCATCCTCCCACATTCTCTCCTGCCAAGAAGTTCAGGCTAAAGATACTGTTCTCTGCTTTTGTTCTAGGAACACCTTCATTGTGCTCAGCATGCATCCCCTAAGGTTTCAGGAACATTAACATAATCCACACACAAATATTATTCTAAAGAAGTGATTCCCATAGTTCTCCTATTTTTGGAGACACATATTAGAAAAGCTTCCCTAATATACTGGAATGGGACCTATATTATCTCTTCATAAAAGGAATTCAACTTCTAGACTTCTAAATTCATTGCTAAGCAGTTCAGACTTCCTTTTATGCTGCAAGATTTCTTTCCCATAAGATGCAAGCTATATTGCCTCAAGGGAAAAGCAGCTTTATGAAGAGGAAGCTACGTGTGCCAGAATTGTTCTCTTCCATTATTGGCAACATCCTTTCTCCCTCCCATAGTTTTAATAGAGCTGGTCACCAGAAGAACCTGCAGCAAAAACGCCAATAACCTCAGCAGATCATCTACTGGCCAAGAGCCCCGAACAACATCTGCTCTTCTGCAGAACCTTCTCAATGTCAAGAAAATGTTTTCTGTGCATGCCCCATATGAAGTTCTGCTGGAAACATGACCTTACTAATAGACTTACTTTCTGCTGTTCCCACCATAACAGCATTTGAGGAATGGCTCACCAGTAATCTTCCACCTACATATTTTTGTATAACTTCACTGAATACAAGGATGAAGGAGGAAAAGAAAGAGAAAACACATTCAGTAGTGATCAGTGTTACAGGGAGGAAAAAAGTATGTTAAAAAAATCTGATGTCTGATGTTCCTACATGTGACCCTGAGAAATGTCCCCCACGTGCATATACATGCTTGTGTGTAGCTCGGACTGAGTTACACGCTTACATTCAAGTGCATGCTTAAATGCTACATCCCACACAGCATGTATCAAATTAGGCATTTGTTGAAATGCTTTGCTAAGCAAAAGGATCAGTTTACACATGTTCCCCAAATACTCTGCTGAAATGAGGCTAATGGTTGCAGTGGTACCTCCCAGGAGGTCCCCAGTTCTTCCCTGAAGCCTCCATTTACTAGGATTTCACTCTTGCACATTCAGCTTTGGGGAATCAGTATGGGCAACTGGGACCAGGGAATATGGAACACCAGAAATGACAGTATCACCAGGGGTAGAATCACAGATCCCTCCGACTGATCCAGATCACACCCCCCACCATGGCCACTGGCATCTCTTCAGTCTCTTAAAATCTCCTCTAAGGGGCACAACCTCTCCAAATTCAAGCAGGGGGAAGTCCAGGGTTCCCGCAAATCAGAAACTACTTGATCTGGGACAAAAGGAGTCTGCTGCCAGGAGGACTGAATGGAGTTACTGAAAATAAGCAAATATTCCTAGTGTTTCTGCACTCCTATCCCTGAAGTGATATGATCAAGAGGATTTATTTTAGACTATGCACAATTTTAATGTGAAAAAAAAAAAAAAAAAGAAAACCAAACCCCAAGTTGCATCTTAGCTTTTAAGCAAAGACCAGATGGAAAGTCTATCATTAGAAATGCCAAAGGGAGAATACACTCAAAGTTCGCTCCAGGATGGAAAGGTCATTTCTAGTCATGCTTGTTTTAAATGTTCTCAGAAGCACTCAAGCTTTTTGTAATAAGATGGTTTTGTTTCAGTTTATCAACTTGATTCCCTCCAAAATAAAATAAAAGAAACTCCAAAACAAAACAAAAATCACCAACAATACAAGACAGAAACTTTAAAGGCAGGCGCCAGCTCTCTTCTTCCTCTCCAAAGCAAAAGAGTCATTAAATTTTTAATGAACTATTGCTCAGATGACAAGAAATGCCACAAAAATGATCTGTTGATTCCACCCAGGGGTGTTTACTTAGAGCTTTATAGGGAGATTTATGAGACGACAGGCAACAGGCAATGTGTCAATGAAGTCTGAGAAGCAATGCTTCGCTTATCAGGTACTGATGTCGATGAAGAACATGTCAAGCTGATGAGAAATGCATCAGGCATCCCTACTGTGTTCCAAGCAATGTCCCAAACCCCCAGTGAAGACCATATGCCAGCCGACTGGTACAAATCCACCAACTCATTTGCACTACCATGCAACTGGTCATAAAATCTAAGAAACTCACTCAGTAAGAACCTCCCTAGGGCTAAATATGGTTTCTTAACTTTAGTAGCTCACATATGATGACTAGGAGGCAGCAAAATTGTGACCAGTGATTTTCACCAGTTATCAGTGTACCCCAAGATAACACAGTGTTTACAGCTTTACTCCACTTGCTAACTCACAAGAGCTATAAACACACAGCTTCAATGGAGATTTCACAAGCCCCTAGTCTCCATGTGCCAGGAAGCCCCCTCCCCTTTAAGGTAAGCCCACATCTGAAGTACACTAAGTGAACAAGCCTGATGGGAAACAACTTACAAACCCTAACAGGAAAATATTTAATCAAAGACAGAAACCTCAATTTTCTCATTTTCCAACAAATGTAAAAAGGGCACAGAGATATGACGATACAAAAATTGGCATTTTCACAGTAAACACATCTGCGTCCAATTACAGATTATTCCCAATAAGAACTGGAGCTACTGGCTGAAGCTGAAAGTGTTTTTTTCCTTGAGGCTGTGCCTTTTCTCAGCTCAACTAGGCCAGTCCTTACAAGAAATATCTGGCTTCAGGTTTTTCTTGTGCATAAATAAACATATTTGCAAGGTTCAGACAGCTGCATTTATGTAAAACTGCTCAGAGGAGCCATTGCTGACTTAACTTAGTGGCAACTGGGTTGCACAAGTGTCAGAGGGAAACATGACCTGTGGTACCACTCAGTGAGGGACAACCAGACAAAATCAAGATTTCATTCTCAAACAGCATGCTAAAACATTGGGATCAACAAACAAAGGCTTTTTTGTTTCTTAGCCACTTGCAAATGGCGAATTATTCCATATGAAATAATTAACAAAAAAGGACAGAATCTTCCAAGCCTTCTTTAGAAACCTTTTCAAAACACACCCTCATTTTAATAATTTACCATTTGCAATAGAAAAGAAGGAAAACCAAGAAGGTGAGATATTTGAGACAATCAAACCTTCCTTAGCCCCCACAAACAGACATTCGCTGCCTTCCAACAGAGTTGACTAATCATTTTTCTAATCAATTTTTTAATTGCGAAAAAAGATTTCTCAATTAAATGCTTATAGAAATAAGACGCATCTTCATGCTCCTTCTGATGCCTCATGAATTTTCCAGCTCCTCTTATATACAGCTTTCATTACTCTGGGCATGACAGAGCCAGAAGAGCTACAAGAGAAAGCTTCCATTTCAGCTCCATCCCAGCCACCGACCAAATGCTTAGAAACTTCTTTATCACCCTTAGATCACAGGGAAAAATAATAAACAAGAAAAGGGGAGTTTGAATCTTAAGATCACAACCACATTTGCTGGATAGGTTTGTTAGAAAAAAACCAACTCTGGACTTCGTGCAAAGTGAGCATATTTGGTCAGGTAATAGGAGATCAGATAGATAGGGAGCCTCACAACTCCTTTCCTGCAGCCTCACATTTGTGGTGACAACTGCACTTTCCACCAATGAAAAGTGACCTTTAGGCCCTGACATTTAGGCCCAGATTTCCCAACTTGTGTTACCTCTGCCTCCAGTTTCACAGGTGGAATTGATAGCGCTTTAAGTTTTAAATACTTGGCGACATCCATCAAACATGAGCCCGTGTCTTACCCAACAGATTCTTAAAATGGAATATTCCCCCTCCAGAGACCCATGCCATGCTCGATGGTCAACTTACACAAGGTACTGGACGTGCCGTATCTCTTGGGAAAATTAACATGCCAAGCAAAAGCTCATCTCTCAAAATAGTTACCCTGCTACCTTATTTCTCTTTTATTTGTTTCCCTACCGCAGTTACACAACACATTCTTGCTGGGGCAAAAGGGATCATTAGCAAAAGCACTTTTGGACACACACAAACAGGCAGTGCTAAATGTGCACCAGAAACAGGAAGATTAATAGTCTTCCCACATGAGAAGGCATAACAAGGCAAATGGATCCTCCGTTAGCTTGTCTCAGTAATATCTCAGGAAAGCACCATATACTCAGAATGGAAACAGGGTGGTTCAGCAATAATTTGTTTAAAAAGTCCAAGTATGATTGTAGAGAAAGAGCTCAGCTGTGATCATGTATCACATCTCTTGTCTTGCTAAATTTAAATTGTCTTGCTAAATTTAAAGTATTTTCTGTCTGGCCAACCAGAGCGATTTACTGGCATGGAGAAGTGTTTAAATATCAAGAGTTTTCAGGCTCAGCCAAACCAATCATTCCTGTAGCCCTCTCAAAGACTCTTGTTCCTACTGAGGGAAGCGAACAATTGAACAAAACACAGAAATCTGGCAGCTGGAGATCTACCAGCCCACCTCCCTCTGGCTGCCACAAGGTCACCTCTTCTTCCTGAGGGCCTATGTCCCATTTTTTCCACACACAGGCTGAACACCTGATGCACCAAGAGAAGTCAGCTGAGTATTCTCATGTTACAAACCCAACTGTCTTTTCTGTTGTAGATAAAGGGTTACAGGCTCAGAATCTGAAGGACCACTGTTGGCAGGGACAGATTAATAAGAAAACTTAAATTCGGAGTTTAATCCAAATCTAAGGCATTGAAAGAACTAAGCAGAAAATGAGGATTATACTGCAACACTTCATACATTACTGGTTACGACTGTGTGGTCTCATGTCCATGCTGATACCAGAGGAAATGCAGGACAGCTGTGATTTTACCCAGCTAACACTTCTTTCATGTGTTGCCTCATCTTCATAAATTCATTTTTACTTAAGACAGCTGTGCGAGACCTGAGCTCCCAGTGCAATCTTCCTTCTATGCTTGCAGAATGAATTCAGTCAGCTAGGTCCTGTTTATGCTTGGTTATCACATGAGGTTACAAATGGCTCTGTTTGTACCCAGTTGATACAAAAAGTGATGTCAAAAACGTAACAAGAAGGAAGAAAGGAGCCAATTACAAAAGCAAGATGTGTGAGATAATCTTGGTCCCAGGACAGTGAAGGCTGGCAATAAGGAGCACCTCATCTATCTGTTAGCTGGGGTCATTCGAGGAGCATGCTGCCAAGAAGAAAGGTAACACCTTGAAATACCAATTACAACTTTCCAGACCCAAATTATGCATCAGCCTCCTCTGCCCCTGCGCATTCATTTCTAACATGACAGGAAGGTAAGACTGAGCAACAGGAATTCAGTTTTCAAGAAGGAGCCTAATTGCACTGTAATTTAACACCCAATTAATGGTTTTGCAGAAGCTGCATGCTCCACCCAGGGGGCTGCCTGACTGTGTTGAGGAAGTGTATGGTGTTGACTTCCCAAACTGAATCACTTTTGTAAGCCCTGGGGTGATATTTATAGAGTTGGGGGAAAATTTCAAGGAAACATCACTTACTGGCACTCACAAAAATAACAAGGAAACTCTTCAATTACCAGACTTTTAAGGAAGAAAGTCTTTCTTCTTCCTGAGAGGACAACAAAGCAGTAGCCTCTATGATTTGTTTGGAAGTAGTTACAATTAATACTGTTCCTTATCTCACTTTTCCCTGACAGTGGCAGGTGTTGCTCCTAAGCTATTAATTCTGTACAGCTGCAAGGTTGTTGGTTTGTTTTGGTTTTTGTTGTTCTGTTTTTTTTCTCTCAACTCTCTTCTACTGATTATTTCCAGGATAAGATGCGGAAGTCAGCCTTATCTCCAAAAACTTTAGGTTTTAACACAGGTTGAACCCAAGCTCAAGTACACAGAGATTCCAAGTACAAGCAAGCGAACCCAGGTACAAATAACAGCTCAACCACAGCAGCCCAGAGGTCAGCCTGAACCCCTTACCCAACTGTCCAGTATCCTGATTTGGGAGAATGGTTGCAGCTTTCATTAAACCACATGAATCTGCAGGTAAGTCTATTACTGGAAATCAAGCTATCCCATGTAGAGGCGAGCCGGGTCCCTCCACACAACCTGGACATGCCCTGGCATCACAGAGCAGACAAATGCAGATGAAGAGCACCGATTAGTTGCTGGATCATCCTTCAAAAGCATCTGCTCCCCTCCACAGTTTGCTTTTGCAACAGTTGCAACAGTTTCCTTTTGTCTCCTCAGAGCTAGGAACTAAACCAGGCTTTCAGAAACATTTTGTCCCTGCAATAGTTCAGAGGCTGCAAGCACAAATCCGGGGGTGGCTCAAGCATTCTGGAGTACATGCTTTTCCACTAAACACACATTTCTTTCTTGCTCAGGGAGGGTGAGCAGACTATTCCAGACATGGCCCCCTTCCCCTAAGCAGCATCAGGAAGGATGCAGACTGGTTGACCACGGAAGTGCATCTTACTGGAATAAAAAAAAAAAGTCTTTAAGAAGCACAAGACAGGACCACACAAGCTTGTCCCCACCTTGCATACAAAGTGCAAATGTACAGCTTCCAGACCGCCAACCCCTCCCTCCCCCCCCCCCAAGCTCTGGGGCCAGTGCTGGCCAAACAGTCTTTGAGAAGGCCTCAGAGATGTTCCCCTACAAGTCTTACACAAACCAGTAGCTTGGAAAAGGACAGACAACAAAGGCAATGAGAGAAAAGCTGCTGGCACAAACTCCACCAGCACCTGCCCCACATGACCTCTTAGCCAGGCTGGTCCAGCACTGCTGCTGGGAGGGCACATGAGGTCCAGCTCTCTGTCAAGCTGTCAATCAGCACGGCACACGTTCCATGACACTCATGGGACGTGACACCCCATGCAATGTGATGGAGACCCAACAAGTTTGTTTTGTACATGCCACTGCAGCATCGGCTGATACAGCAACGTGCTTTGGCTGACATAGGAAGCATTCAAAGCACTCGTGCAGAGATAAGAGGCTCTCCTCATCTCTCGCCTGAGACTTGCTGACCTTCCCTCCCTCCCTTCTTGCTGGCATTGTTAAAGATAATACAAAAATCTGCCCCTTATTTTTTAAAATGTCTCTGTTTCAGAGGATTCCTTCCATCCCCGTGTGTCCGTCCCCCCCCCCCACTTTTTCTGAGGCCAATTAAAAAATAAAAGTTTACCAGGAAGACAACAAGAAAAAAAAAGGCGTCTGATATCACTGGATACAGCCTATAAGGATCTCACATATAAAAGAATTATGTCCCTGAGCACTTTCCAACAGACTTTCAGAAAATTTCATCTTTCCTGACTGGATAGTCTGAGTAATTCTCTCTTTCTCCTGGGGCTGGTTGCTAAGAGACGCGCTATTACTTCTCCCTCTCTTATGACCCGATTACTGTGATCAGCAAAGACAGCGTGCAGACAACAGCCTGACACGGCTTGTACAAGAACATCGGGCTTGTTACAAAATGATGGACTGTATTAACACTCCGCAGCCCATTCACTCGCTGTGGCCTTTGCAGAGTTTCCTGGCACAACTGGGGGCTTTTACTTCCCCAGCTTCTGAAGTGCACGTTCAAACATTTTAAATCGTAGGACTGGGAAAACAGAAGAATGGACTTTTACCTCCTGTGTTTCACTGCCTGCCAGCCAGAGTAATGTTAATGGATCCTCACTGAGAAACCCTCTTTTCCTTACCCTTCCCGAGAAGTGGCCCAGGAACTATGACTATCCCTTTTCACCCCCCTGCAAAAAACTTTGCAAATACATAACATGCTTCAGATTAGCACATTCCCTTGAAGAGCACAGTAACACATTGTAAAGATGATCTTGACAATTCAGGGGCTGAGAGGTAACCTGGTCCTGCAAAGAGCTGAGCTGGATTGCTCTGGATGAGGAAAGCAGATGGAAATGCACCCAACTGAAGAGCATGGTGGTACCAAGGAAGCCACTGGGATGCCCAGTGTACTCCCAGGGCATTAAGAAACAGTCACAGTCTGCTACGGTGTCCTTGGCAAAAGAGCTCTACGTGATGGGGCCAGTAGGGCCCCAGATGGGAAACTTGGAGCTCAGATTGTAAGCTTGCACTGAGGAGTACTCAGGGCAAAAAGTTAACGTAAGTTTATTTTGTTGATGTTGTTACCAAAAAGCAGGTCTGCTGCCAGCTGGTATAGCTCAGGATGGGGTGGGTCACCAATCTCAGAGACCACCAGCTTCCACTTCATAAGAACTGAACCCTCATCACACATTCACTTTTTAAAACATAAATTTAAAACTTCTATAATTTCTAATATTAAACCTACTTTTAAAATATTGTGTTTATTAATACTGTTTTAGTACTGTTTTCCTACTCTTGAGGGCTCCCTCTCCTCCCATCAGCTTGCTCAGGGGTCATCTCCGATGGCAGAAGCCCCAGGCAGACCCTCACATGACAGGTGCCCAGACTATACAAAGCCCAATGCCATTGCAGAATATCTAGAAAAGCCAGCTGCTAAATCTTTTCAAATGGATCTTGTAACAGAGGTGACCCAGATGCACAGGTCCTTCATCTTATATTTATTCCTCACCTCCATGGCATTTCCCATAAACTCAGTGCTTGGCAAAACAAATGCCAGTTCTCACATCAGTGTGATTTCTATCAGCCAGCACTTCATGCCAAGCTTAATGGTTTGGTCATATCTAGACTAAACCAAAATCTTTCCTTAGTCATTGTCATCACAGGAATTAAAAGTTAGAAGAGACCTCTAAGTCTTTTGCACTTCACAGGTCCTCAGACAGTTTGAGTAAATCCCCAATGAAGCTCCTAGAGCATGCTTGCATGTTATTCCGTGGCCATGACTTTTCAGCGTGTGTGCTAGTTAAAGATGATGACAGAAGGGGAATTTTTAGATAATGATGTCTGCTTGACCCGATCCCTGCTCATCCCCTTCTGCATAAGTACCCTTCCCGGGACAGCCAGAATCACAGGACTCTCAGTCCTACTCACGGGCCCTCAGCTCTTGCACCCAGTCCATCCCAACACACTTTGCTTAGCAACAAGTATTTTGGGCCTTGTGTATTTAGTCCGATTTGCAATCGTGTAGTGTTTGCTGCCAGAAATGCCTTCTCTTTGGCCACAAGTACAGTTTCTGTGGCTTCAAGAATTGCTCATTCATTCTTCTAGCCTTTTATTAGACCAACCTGTAATAGAATTCAAAAGACATTTATTGGTTGCTCTGACTTAACAACACTCTGGCAGAGTGAAAAAGCTTTAGGCAGAGAAAAGAAAAAATACACTTATAATCCTTTATTATAACAGTTAGTTTTCAGGGCATAGAAGAGCTGCATTGTTTGAACATGGGCAAAAAAAAAAATATCACTCGACTGTTAACTGTCATATAACAATTGCTATTATTTAACAGACTAGCATCTGGAGGATGTTAACATTTCAGATTAAAATAAAAGGGACAAGTGCTGCCTGCTTGAATCCAAGCTATTTCTGCATGAATATTGCTCTCTCACTTTGACTGGGCACCACAGCCTTTTAAAGCTATATAGAGGACAAACAATATCTTTATAAAAGTAGTTTTGATGTAGTCGATGACAGATGTTTGCAATTTGAGTTATAAAAAGATGGATTCTTTCCATTCAAGTGTATGTCAGAACCATTTTTTCTTTTTTTCCTATTGCCCTCCACCTTTTTTTTTTTTTTTGCCCTTTTTCTTTATTCTACCCAAACTGTAGTGGCTCACGGCACAGGCCAATGCAAAGATGAATCACTATTCAGTGTCTGAAATAATGAAGTGGAAAAATTAAATATAGTGTTTTGGAAGAGCAGGCAGAGAGGAGGAAAAGAAAATGAGAAAAAATACGCATGGCAGAAAACCAAACCAAAAGTCCTTACCTGCTGAGAAGCGCAACGTTTGCTTTATCATACCAAATAACAGAGAAAATAGGAGCTCACTCATCAGAATGAAAAACAAGGCTAGACACTACTTCAGGTAGTTCCCAAATAAGAGACAATGTGTTCCACAGCCTATGAAAGTTTAATATTTGTAATTCTAACAAAACACGGTCAGAATTGTTAATAAAACTTAGTGGCTTGACTTGACATTTTGCAAACTACAGATAAGTATACTGGCTCAATAATAATTTTTATGCACCTGTTTAATGTGCATTTTTCCTGGTGCCATTATCTGAGGTGGTATTTCAAAAAAGAAAATGTTCATTCTGAGAGCAAAGCCAAGAGCAGAGTCCTACATATCTGTTTCTATCAAAAAAAGCAGATGCAGACACTATTCTCCAGGACAAGCAGTAAGAACTTTTGGGATGACTGTACTCAAACCAGAAGGACCCACCCAGAGCCAGTTTATTTACGCTGGTGAGAATGACAAGTCCTGATACTGGCCACTGGTCTGTGGACAACTGGGCAAAACTCCATGTCCACGTAACTGACAAACTATCAAGTACAGGGATGCTGCCCAGGCAAAAAGGCACCAGTTTGGTCTCATGTCTCCTCAACACAGCTCAGCTTGCTTGGGGCAGTTTAAATCTGCTATTATACAAATGAGAACCACCACTGATTTCCAACTGGTTTCATTTGGTTCTTAACCAACAGGGAAGAGGATGTCATTAGAGAGAAATCAATGGAGACTTCCGAAAGGCGGCTCCAAACTGGTTTGCAGCTACCCCTTAATGAGGGACCCCTGCCTTCCCGCTTGTTCCGTGACATTTGGGGGCTTTCTTTGTGCTTTAAATGGTCTTGTGCAGAAGGTAGCAAAGCCACCACAAAGAGGCCTGGAGCTTCAAGTTCATTTTCACTGGCTGTAGTTTGTAAGAGCCTGTGGATGATGCAGTTCTGACACTAATGAATAAAGTATTGCTTCAACTGCTCAATTTCTTGCGCTTCATCCAGTGCAAGTGCATGAAAAATGGGAACAAGGATTAAGAAGGACTTTAAAAGTTTACAATATGTGCTTTAAAAAAGCTTTCTCTAAAAAAAACAGCACTAACATGGGGACTGTGCTGAGGCACAGTCAGGATTATTTGCAACAGTAAAGTTACCTCCTTCTTCCCAGTACATTTCTGATCTCCACAAGCTCAATCCTTAGAGGGATGGGACCACAGCATCCATGGCAATGATGGGACCAGAAAAGTCTTAGAGGACTCAGCATTTTTTTTTTTTTTTTTGTCCCATCACTTACACACTGATGCCTCTTCTGCAGAGCATCAATGATTTTCTTCAGCTGGTGGAGCAAGGCAGGAGGCAGAGACCAGTAGATCCCATTGGAAATACTCTGGTTCTCACAGGTCTCAATTCAGCATCAAAATGAGTGAGTAACAAGATATTCCCATATCTCATCTAGGCTACAGCAATCGTTCATGTGTATAACTTGCAGCACATGCAAGAGAGTGAGCCACGATAAAAGATGAAAACACATTATCTCATGTTAATGTTGGACAAGGTGCACACAAACCACCACTGGAGTGTGGCTGAGACAGCTCACTGCTCCTGCAGCCACTTTCCCACAATGAGCACAGCACTGCAGAAGCTCACAAGAAGCCCCAAGGAGCATGTATGCCAACACTCTGCCTCTCAATCAACACACCTCCCACCAGCAAGGACTCCTTTTGCTTTGGTGCAGACCCAGCACAGACAACCACAAAAAACAAAAACAAACAAACAAACAAACATACAAAAAGCCTACAAAAACAAAACAAAAACCACAAAAAAACTCCCCAAACCAAGCAACCAATAAAACACAACAGAAAAACACAAACCCCGCAGAATATCCCAAGTCAGCCTGAATTTATTCTTTCAGGGCTCTCATCCAAGTAATGAATAGACTCTGGACCCAGTTAGCTTCTCTGAACTGTCAAAGACTGCAGAGCAGGGAACAGCAGAGCTAAACCATGGAGTGTCTAGTCCAATAAATCCATACCCAAGTTTTGAAAATTAGACTGAGCTACTGATAGCAGCTGCTGCAAACAAAACCCACTAGGTATATCTGCCTATAAAGAAAACAACAAACAGCCTGACCGTTCACACTCCCAGTCTCCTACAGACATAGCAGAATATAATTCATCAGTGCTCAAGAGCCTCCACACACATGAGGAGGAGGAGTTTAGGGATAGCCAAGCCCTGGGAAGCCTAGATCAGCTGGGTTCAAGCATACACATTGGTGTCAACCACATAGCCTCACCCTGGAGCTGGTCCTGCTGTTGTGCCTTGTCTTACGACTCACTTGCTCTGTCATCCAACCAAAGTAAATGGAAAGAGATGGGTTTAACAAAAAAAAGAAACAAACAAAAAAACATTATGAAAACCTCAAAGCCCTTCACATGAGCCCTGCTGTTCACTGTATCTGAAGGCCACCAAAGGAAAGAAAGGAGAAAGCAAAAGCTTGCTTTGATTCCTGTCCCTTCATTTAGTTTCCATTATTAAATCCATATTAACTGTTTCTGCAGATATTATGGTCACCAACCAATATCTGGCACTTCTCAGCAGTGAGATAGACTTGCTCCCCACCCTGCCACCCTTCAAATGATCACGCATGATGGCAGAGGAGGCACATTCAACCTGCAGGGAGCTGTGGCAGGGTCCATAAATGCTGGACTGGAAAGCCTAACCCTGCAACCCAGCGGGGCTTGGGCAGCAGCCTCCTAGGGCTCACTAGCTGGGCTCTACCTGCGTTAGCACAGTGTGGTTTCTCCTGGACTTGCACTGCTTCCTATCTGAGGAGTTCTACTTGGAGGGGAGGGGGAAAGGCAAGGGGAAAAGAGCTTTTGCAGCTCTGAAAACTAGCTCAAAATTAAAAGTATCCAAACCAGAAGGCAAATCACACTGCAAAGCTTGCCACGCACTATGCTCAAGCCATCCGATGGTGTAAAGAGCCCCAACTCAGGCTTTTCTTAGCACCTCAGGGTCTCACCCCCAGCACCATCCCAGATGCCCTGCCCCAGCAGCACTTGTAGCACTTGTTTCAGAGCTGCCAGTTGTCCTCCCAGTGCCACAGAGCCTGCAAACTCACACCAGCCCCATCACCACCAGACCCATGGCAGCATGCACAAAGTCAATGAATCAACCATCACCAACCTCACTCTGTACCAGATGCCTCCTTAGTCTCACCTGGAGGGTGAGACCCTGTTTTTCGGGACTAGGAGAAAAGAAGAAAAGGAAATTTGCTTCATCTGTAAGCCGTAAATCCTCTCCATCTTCCTGAGGCCAGAAGAGATGGGAGCAGCTGTGTGGCAGCATTTCCCCAAGGCCCCAGTTCTGTTGAAGATGTTGAAATACCAATTTAAATGTCAAAGCTGGAGAGCCAGAGAGGAATATGTGGCAGGGAAAGGAGATAGGGCAACCACAGAATCACAAAAAAAATTTGGAAGGGACCTTCAAAGATCACCTAACCCAATGCCCATGCCATTGTCAGGGACATCTGTCACTAGATCAGGTTGATCAAAGCCTATCAAACCTGATCTTGAGCACTTCCAATGATGGGGCATCCAATGATTTTAAAGGAAACAAAATTAATACTGTCTAATCAGAAAAAGGCATTAATTTGCTTAAAAGATTTTTTGCTCAGTGAGTACAGAGGATGAGACCTGTTCTGCACACTGTCAGACAGGGTCTGCTGAGGAACAGAGGGAGGAGGCAGGTAGCACCAAACATGCAAACATAGAGAAAGAAGCCAACTATAAGAAATAGACTGTCAGGACCCATGGCTGGATGGTGTAACACATATATATATATATCGATCTATATATAGATATAGATCTATCTCAGGACTCCTCTCCTCCCAGCACAAAGAGAAGATGCTCTCAAACTTTAAATACCTCCAGCTCCAACCAAGAACCACCCCTGGCCCCAGTTCTACACTTTCAGAGCCGCTGCTCAAATGTCTGGACATCTAATTTTGATTTCCAGCCTAACTTATTAGCAGCTACACTTCCTCCCCATGCACACTTATTTATCTTGTAGAAAACAATCTTCCCCAAGCACAAACAGCTCTCCTCCCTCTGTGTGATGAATACAGAGCTGTGTAAGATGTCAGAAACCTGCATGTCCTGGGGACTGCAGTGTTCATGTCTCTTGGGATCAGGCAAGGTTAATCCCCCAGAAACTGTCACAGTGGGAATTGCTAACTCTAAATCCTCCAGAAACCCAGCCCAGACAACAGCACGTGGAAGTCTGGTCCAGTGTTTGCAGGACCTATAAAAACACAGCTGTGCCTGCTTCTTCAGCTAGCTGCATGGCAGAGACCTGCGCAGAATGTTAATCAGAGCTGTGGTCTTACTGATCATGATTATTATTATCATTACTACTACTACTGCAGTCATACCTGGGGGCCCAAACAGATCCTTGCAACAGCAAGACGGAATCTCTGCTTTGGTAAGTTGAGAAATCTAGTTTGAAACAAGTTGCAGCAAGTCACCATGGCAAATAGCAAAGAGAGGGGCTCACAGCACTACAGGAATTGCTCATTTAGCTGGTCTAAACCATGCATGCCTTGAGCGCTTCCAGTCATATTAAAATGCTGCTGACTTATAAACTGTTAGTTGTTGCAATTTCACTTTTTTTCATTCATTTAACCATTTCTTTTAAAGTTCCATTGAGTACCTTTTAATCAGCACCTTCTGGGTGATTTCTGTGCAGATGCTAGGGGAAATAAAAACAAATAAAATCAAAGTCAAGCTGAGACCAAAGAAATGCCTTTTGGTGGGAGGCAGGAGGAGAGGGGTTTACAGCCAGTTCTCCTCTGTGCACAGAGTCTGCTCCACAGCCTGTTACTCCAGTGTGCTTTCAATGTGATCAAGAAATAAAACCATAGAATGTGATCAGCTGGGCAGATCTGCTATGTGCTAGTAACATACCTACAAAATAATAATAATAATAATAATAATAATAATAATAATAATAAATGGAAATACAAGGCCAGAGGATGCATTTTCCCAAACATTAAAAGCAATGAGCTGAAGAAATTAATGGGAAAAGAATTTGCTGACCTGCCAGAGAGATTCCCAGCACCATTTCTGCAGCCTCTGGTAGCAAGGAACCAGCTCCAGAGACATGGCTGGGGCAGGCAAGGTTGCGCCAGGCTCTGACGTGCACAGATGCTTTCTGCCCCATTGCAGCCCTAGGATAGCATTTCCCTAGAGCAGCGCTGCTGCTTGCACTCATCTCTGGCAGAAGGACACTGCACTGTGTGCTACCCACATGCTGGGCGGAAAGCCCACATGCCTCCAGTGAAGCAGCTCTGGTGGGAAAGGAGGGATGAAAACACACCGAGGTAGAAGGGGATGCTGCAGCTCTTCCACCTACAGACTCACAGCTAACCAGATGGGAAAGACCTGCGACCAACAGAGAACAAATTTAGGCAAAATGACTCACAGTGCCCCTTTATGCATGGAACCAGCAGGGCATGGAGCTGTCTCCCAGGCTGAATTATTACCGCAAAACAATGGAGGTCATGGACAGAAAACCCAAACAATTAGGGAGCCTGAAGGAGAGAAGGGAGCCTTAGTGAATGAAGCACACTGGACCAAATATTTTCTCACTGCCCCTTTCTTGCCTGCCAGATCCCAGAAGCTTCATATTCTCAGGGTTATATATGGCTAGGCTAATGCCTTTGCACTTGCTGCTGCCACCTACCAGCAGCGTGTCACCTTCTGAAAGTGGATTAGCTTAAGCTGCAGGCAGGCTGTTGTATCACTAAGCCAGTCCCTGACCAGGTCTTGGCCAACCCTTAGCTCTTCCAGGTCTGTCAGATAACAATGGGATCTCCAGAAGCCCAGCATCAGACAAGGCAAGGGATTAGCACTGAAAAAGTCTTCCTGTGAGCTCCTGATGTCTTGTGGTTTATGAAAGACCTGGCAATGCTCTGCCACATGCAGGGTTGCATGAGAAGTATACGTGTGCTGCATCCCCCCTTCCCAGCCTGCAGTGCCTGCTCGGCTCTTAAGGAAAGCCTCCTTCCCCAAATGCCAAGAAACTAAGAATTTTTTAGAAGGTGGTAATGTTCCTAAGTCACATATAATTGGATTTACAATCATCAAAGCAGTGACAGTTAAGGCATACAGACATCTTTCACCAAAAAAAATAGTGGCTGACCAACAACAGTTTTCCTAGGAAAACAAACCAACCCTAATGTCATTTTCCATTATTATTTTAAATTTTAAGAGAATTAGAAGAAATTCCAATTAACTTGACGGTGACATTTTCACTGCACTTCAGAAATGGATTTTTTGCTTTTTTAATTCCAAATGTCTTTCTCTTCCTCTTACTCGCTAAGTTTGTTACTGAAGGCAACAGAACAGGTGCATACGACTTCGCTTTTCCCTCCAACACATTTTCTTTTTTCGTTCTGAATTCTCCAAAGTTAGAGCTGCAGAGGGAAGAACTCGTCAGAGTTTTCCAACTTTCCTACAAAATGCCCTTAACTTTAGAAAATTGCTCAAGTGTGAGATTTAATATGCGGCTTTGTTGGTCTTTCTCCTTTCCATTACTCTGTAATCTTCCTGAAAATGCAAATGCTTTAAAAGGGAAAAAAAAAAAATCCAAACAAAAAAACAGATGATATTTATCTTACTGCACTCTACACTAAACAGGGAAAAGCGGTGATGGAATGAAGTAGAGCATCCAAAACCAAAAATCAAAAGTTTTGGCTATTTTCCTGAATACAACCAAGATTTCATTTGTGGGGAAGAGGGAGAGGAGAAGGGAGAAAAGTTTTCCACCGATTTCTAACCACAGTAAATCACCAAGAAAAGGTAAGTCACCACTCTGCTAAGACAGCTACTACTCTTCTAAAATCCTTGGCTTTCACCATTTTGCTGCATGAAGGTCCCATCACACACTCTCCACACTCAGATAGGGGCATTCAACTGGCAGGTTTCCAGCTGCAAACCCCAGAGGCACTCCCAGCTGTCCTCCCTCCTTCCATGTGGTCATAAGCCAGGAACCCAACTCCCACACTTGTTGCTTGATTATTTGAAGAGAGGAAGACTTCCATAGCAGGAGGTCAACGAAGGCTGAGACATGGTGGTTGCTCTCTCGACATAACAACTCCAATGGCTTTTGCGATGGCTATGTAAATGTCCTCAGAATTATTTCATATTCAAGAGTGTCCCATAGTAGAGGCAAAAGGTAAAAAAAAAAACCTGACTCAAACCAGCAGGCTCCCACAAACACGTCAACAAAGAACACGTCAAGAACAGCCTGTGTTAGCAGTCAGAATCAAACTGTTGTGGTTCTTTCCTAAAAATAATAAATACATACCATCACCTCCTGGTTGCTTGTATGGGTTGTACTTTGGCTTGGGGGCAACAACAGGCGCAAACTTCTTTGGTGTCTGCTGGGTAGACACTGAGATGCTGGGAGTCCCAAAGGTGTGTGTGGTCTCCATCCTTGCAGTAATGTGACCAATAGGCTCGTTGGTACTCTTGGGTGGCAGCCAGGATGGGTGGGACATGGTTCAGATCTGAGACGAGAGATGATGAGAGTCCAAGTATATTAGAAATTTAGGATGGGCAAATACAGTTGCAAACCTACTTTGTGGGTTTATAAAATCAAATCTACAAAACCCTTTAACATATTTAACTTGCGCATACTTATCTTTAAACATGTTGGTCCTAATGTATAGAAATTAAAATATAAACTTGTCTTTTTTTCCCCAGTAGGTCAGAATTCCTGATCAGGTTATTGGTGATACCTGCAAAAAGCATTGCTATTTTCATCTTCAAACCAAAATGGATGCAGGCTGATACCCTGGAGAAGCCCATCAATCCTACCATCCATTCAGCACAGTAGCGATACATTTGCCTTTCACTGTTCAGCTTTTGTGAGTACATTAATATACAATAGTGCAGACGCGCTGGGGACAAGTGTAGTCACAGACAGGCAGACACACTTCCAAAATACACCTTTAGCACTTTTTCACATGTAATTTAGAATGAAAATCACAGTGATTTTCATTCAAACTTTTAAGAAAAAGGTTTTCAAAGGCAGCTAATCATTCTTGATGCCTCCATTTCTGAATGCCCAGCTTAAGATATTTTAAAAGCGTGTCAATTTTGAAAAAATGCCAGAATCCCACAACTGCTAACAACCAGGCTCCTTTTAGACATCTCAACTTGTGTAACAGAAAACGGAGGCAGCCCAAATCATTACTTATTTATGAAAATCTTGGCTTTGGCCTCTTAAAAGCCTACATCACTTTTGAGAACTGGACTCAGATGGTGCTGAAAATGTAACTCATAAAAAAACAAACCACCCTGTTCATTGCAATAAACAAGTGCTTTTCTTGCTGGGTAGCAGTGATGATGGTCCTACAGTACTATCAAGATGGTCCTACAGAGCTGGATTTGAGATGTGATGAAGAAATGAAGAGCCCACAGAGACAAAAGCCAATGCTAATTATGAAGCTTTTGAGCCCTCTGTCCCAGAATGGTTTGTGTTGGAAGGTTAAAGCTTATCTAGTTCCAAACCCCTGCCACGGGAAGGGACATCTTCTACTAGACCAGGTTGCTCAAAGCCCTGTCCAGCCTTGAACACTGCCAGGGATGGGGCAGCCACAACTGCTCTGGACAACCTGTTCCAGTGTCTCACCACCTTCATAGTGAGGAACTTCTTTCCAGTATCTAATCTAAATCTCCCCTCTTTGAGCGTAAAGCCATTGCCCCTTGTCCTGTCACTTCTGCCCATGCTCTTCTTTGGTGTTAGGACTCCTCAAAGCCATTGAAAACAGCAGGCACCTGTAACCCAATCAGGAAAGATTTGTTTTGATCATGCAAAAGGATCAGTGCAAGCAGCAGAACCAGGCCATGGGAGTCAGTAGCAGAGTGCCATTGCAGAAAAGCCCTTCCATCTGGGAACAACGGGACAATGCAGAGAGGCAACTGGATTTGTAAAGAGGTGGTCTGTAACTGCAGCAAGTGCAATTTGCCAGGGATGAGATGCAAGAGAGAGCTGTAGCCCTGCTGAGCATGGCAGCTAAGGGCTGTATTACCTGGTGTGAACAATTTTCTGAGCTCAGAAGAGGGGGAAGAAGAAAGGGGACAGAAGAAAGGTGAAGACCACCTTGGAGTGAAATCATTACCAAAGTCCACAATGCTACATACAACACTCTAACTATTCTGACACAGCTCTGTGGTCATGCATGCAGCCGTCTATTTGAATTGCTTCCAAAGCTAAGAATTGCAGCCACATACAGCTCATTGATACCAGGCAGGAATGCAGCCACAGGCCATAGTCTAACTGGGCATATTCTTGGTGCCTCACAGCTAAGACTTCCGTGTACACATGCTTCTCAGGGAAACAAACAACAGGCTCTTCAACCAGACCCCAGGATTATATGGAACATTTAGGCAAGAAGGCGGCATATCTGATAGCCTACCTACCTGATAGTCTAGACTGCCTGTTCAGAGAAAACAAAACAGGAATCACACTTCGTTTCCCTTTTCTCCTAAATTGGGCTCACAGATCACCAGAAAAGCTTACAAGAGTAAGCTGTTGGGACTTACCAGCAGAGCTATTTTGCCAACTCATCCTGAATGGCAAAACATCTGCATCTTACATCCTTTGTGGGGGAGCAAACTGAGTTGAGCCCTTTATCAAAGAAGCAAATGAAAACTCTTGGGTATAAACCAGAAAAAGTAGTCCTGTGGGTTCCTGCATTTATAACCTTGTCCTAGCTATTTGCTGTTATCAATGCTGAGTCAGTCTTAGGGAAAGGAGCAAGGTCTCCACACGGAATGTGGGGACAATACCTCCAGCTAACAGCAATGACTGTTAAAACTGATGTATATTTATGTGTATGCTTATTCCAGCCCAGTAAGTTTACTCCAGGTAACAGATTTCCTGCTTGAGTCATTTCTACTTAAAGTCCCAATGTCTGACCCAACACTAGTAGATAGACAATCTGTGGTCATCTTATGCCCCCATCACTTCCTGTGTGGGAGAGGAACCGGCAAGTGCCAAACACTGGTTCTAACACTTGTGGCTCTTCCTCACTGTGCAGTCTGACTGCTTAGTGTGCACACAGCACTTTTGTGATTCCTACCACTGGAAGGTGAGCCTGTTGAGCTAGATAGCTGATACCAGTGGAAGCCATCATGACTGGCTTTTAATGAGGTAAATGGGAGTATGGTAGGAGTACCCTGAAGATGGACAAGTGTCCAGGACTGAGCTGCAACAACATGACTTTCTTCCCCTATATGCCTGACACCTGACCTTACATTAACAGAGCTGAGCATCATTCTGAAAGCAAGAAGTGAAATGCAGGTCTTCCCCACAGGGCTGGAGAGGAAATCAGCCACAATGGGTGAGGGTAAAAGTCACGCAGACCATGCTCCCACCACCTTGTGCTTCCCGTCACCCACAGCAGCCCTGATGGACGTAGAAAACACTGCCATTTGAGCAGTAAGATTCACCTACACTGCTGCCTCCTCCTCCCATATCCTTCAAAAATGTAAAACACAGCAATAAAACTCAGGCAACTATTTAGGTTTTAAGAGCAGAAAGCAATGAGGGCACTGAGCCTTAAGAGCTAAATAGGACAACTCTGCACTCTGCGGAGTTATTACATTCAAGAATGACTATACCTTACCCATTGCTAAAAGCATCCTGGAGCTTTATTCTGACATGGTTTTTAGCCCCTGTCTTGACATTTCATATGAAAAAGCATCCTGCTGCATGAAATACCATCAGACCCTGGACATCACCTCCATACCAATTCAAAGCGAAAAAAAATAAAAAAAAAAAAATCCTGGTATGGACCAGATTATCATCATTCCTCTTCTGGAAGCTCCTCAGTTGTTGCTTAACCTCCTAGGCAACATGCCTTGGTCCCACTGAGCTCTCATGGTCTGTCAGGCTTAGGGCAGGGATGGGCTGAGTGATGCACAAACCAAGAATATCTGCTTCAGTAGCTAGGTTGCCCAGTGCTGGTGACAGCCAAAGATGATGTGAATCTCAAGGAATAAGTTTAAAAAGCAGACTCTTCTTATGGACAGTTTGGGAGCATGAAGACCACGCTGCCATAACTCAATTGCTTAGTTGCTCACTACAAGCTGGAACATAGGTCCCTCTCAGCTACTCTCTAATGCATTTGTTTTCATGGTGGTAGTATTTTCTAATTGTTTCCCCATTAGCCTTTTCTCTTCTTCTTTCTCCTCCTCTCATTTTCTGTTATGCATTTGCTGCCACTCATTTTTGCAATCTGCGCCTTGACAATGTTTTCAGCAAGTTCCCTTTTCCTTGCCTGTTCCAGCCCTAGCTCCCTAGCCTCAATTAAATTTAGCCTAACTACTTTGTGAGATCATAAAAAGAACAGAAAATTAATCTCTTTTTAACAGCTGAAGCTAAACTTCTGGGTTTGCTGTTATTTCCTTCTCTCTTTCTTCCCCACCCCCATATTTTTAACCTGGGAAAAGGCTAACAGCAAGGTAAAATATAAAGGGCACAGTGCCTCACTCACTGCAAACCTGTCTATGGTGGAGCACCCTGGCTAATTCAAACAAAGCCATTGGTGCTCCCCCACCACTCTGCAATATTGCTTGGTTTTCAATCAGAAGCTTCTTTGGAGAAAAACAGGTGAACATTTTGTGATGTAAAGAAGTAATCAAAACAGCACAGGGAAACTTGAGCTTATAACCAGTCCTCTTACTCTAAAATTACTCTTATATATGTCACCGCCTCTGCATCATTGTGGTCCCTGCATTTGGATGAGAACCTTCAATAGGTAAAGGCTGTCCTTTTCTGGTTCGCCAGGAAACACAATCAGCAAATGAATGTTTCACTTTTGTCTTCGATGTGTTTCCTTCCAAAAAAAACTTTTTTCTGCTGGTTATACAGCAAACAGTAACGTTTTCAGAAGTTTCTAAGTACATGTGGGATGTGAGATTGCAGAAGTCAGTGGTCACAAGAGGGATAAAGTCACTGGGAAACTGAGAGGAGAAAAAGAACAAACTATTGGATGATGCAGGCTTTAGAGAACCAAGGAACGGGTAAAACACAACAAAAGGAGCATCATGATGGTTGGGCTGGGAGAACACAAGAAGCAGGACTAGAAAAAAACACCCCGGGAGCATGCACACTGGCAGGGGGCAATATGGTGAAGTGCATCTGCTCGCCTTGGCTGTCAGGGATGCAGCTGTTAGAATAGCTGCATTATCTATTTCTGAGGGTGACTATAGTAAGCTTCTCCTTCAAAGGTAATAGCAGATGGAGTGAAAACCATCAAACCCAATTTGATCGCTTTGGTCTTCAAAAGCAATCCCCCTCCATTGAAGAATAGTGAGTTTTACCCACTTTTTGCTGGACAAGCCACTTGTCCAGCAAAAGTAGCTTGCTGCTCCTTGGATGCCAAATTCAAAGGGCCTGATCCCTCTGCTGCTCAACCCAATGGCTAGACCACAGAGCTCACACTGAGAAGTTAAACTGTAGGTAAAATCTACAGTGGCACCCACATTTCTGCTCCAAGCAAATCATTCATCAGGCATGCTTTGCATTCAGTGAGCCCCTTCCTAGCAAACCTGAATAAATCTAGCCACCCAACATTTAACTCAGCCAGGCCGGAACAACCTTTGTCATCAGAACCTGTGTCCCTGGGAACCCACCCAGAGGGACAGCAACCTCTTGCTTCTCAATCAGTGCCACATTTCCCTCTGTGTCTTGGCTGAAGCCACCTGCCTTTCTTCCTGCTACTCTTACACAGCCGTCCTTCTTGGTGACCAGTAACTCAACAGCTCCATTCCTGATCTGGCTGTTACAATTTTTTCCAGTGACTCTACTCACTCACCATTCTGGCAATATCTCTTTCCCAAAACATACTGCCCCACTCTGAACAAAAATACCATAAATCTTCCTTATGTCATTGCTTTGAAACCTCTTCTCATTGACCATCTCATCTAGCCCTTCCGCACTGTGCAAGGCATGGAAATCTACCCAACTATTATACCATAAAGCTTATGTTGAGCTAAAGAGTATTTGTTATGAAGTACATGTAGCCTCAACTGAAAGAATGACAGTATTGGAGAATCCACCACAGCACTAGGTAAATTGTTTGAGCAAGCAATTAAGCACCATAATTACAGCTTCTCCTTTGTGTCTGGCTTTAAATTATCTAGCTCTTCTTCCAGCCACTGGATTCTGTTATGCTCTGTCATCTGCATTATAGACCTGCCTCTTTTCCTTATGCAGATCCTTTCAGAACAAAGCCAGGTCATTGGTTAAATTAAATCAAAACATTTAAATTAAGTATCGATTAAACTCACTGTGAAGAGCAGAGCTCTCTCAATTCATTCATGTATATTTACTCTGAACTCTATTCAATTTTTCAGCTACCTTTTATGAAGTGGTGGATGCTAAGCTAGCATAAGATCATTTTTTTCAAGAACAGTAACTTAAAATGGAAGGGGTAAAATGATAAATAATATCAAAGCCAAAAACCAGACTGAAATCAGCTGTGGCTGCCTGAGGTTCTGTTATCCTTCCTTCCTTGGAAGCATTAGTCATCACCTACTTTTGGAGGCAGAGGATAAGACCAGGCTAATCATGATAAATAACGTTAAAACTGAAATCCCACTGCATAAATAAGGAAACCAATGTGTTCTGGTTCTATCGTTAGGACAATCTTAATGCTACAAGTTTGGAAAATTCTAACCATGAAAGAATACACCTCAGCAGAGGAACTGGAATCCACAAATCCCAAGATGAGACTGCAGTATCTAAAACTGTCAGACCAGGAATATCAATAGAAGATAACACCAGGCAATAATAAAAACTTCACAAGGCTTTTTTGTTGCTGTTTTTTTTCTTTTTCTCTTTTTTTTTTTTCTTTTTAAGTGTGTGGCAATAAGTGTTTGATTTTGCTTTTAATTACAGGATGTCATTCACCTTTGAGAATCAAAGGTAAAAAAAGGAGGGTTCCAAGCCAATTTAGGCTCACATCAGATAAGCAACGGAAGAGTAGAGTACCAATTTGTCTACTCTTGAAACTGTTAGTACATTCATCTCTGAGACAGGCTGGATCTTCTGCGATTAGACTGTACCCAAATAAATCTTCATTTCATTTTCATATTCATAACATGGAGCAAATACTCCTTGGATGCCGATGGACTTTGCCAAGACAGAAGAATTTGTCCCTGAGTTAATTAAGCTAATGGTTCACAGAGGGTAGCAACAGTATTTAACAAAAAACGAGCAACAACAGTCTGTGCTTCCAGACAGTCTGCTCTGTCTTCCATCTCACTCCTTCCTAAATCCACTGGCTTGACGTAGGTCCATGATGTTCTGTCTTAGTACCACCCATGCCCAGTTAACCATCACTGCTAAGGCCAAGTGACTGACCAGATACAGTGAATCAGGACCTTGTTTGCTGACAGTAACGCAACTGGAAGCCCTTTTGTGGCTTCTCTCTTATGCTACTCAGGGACATGATCAAGACACCCCCTTCCTGGATAATGCAGGTTTGCCTCTAAAGTCTTACATGAGCCATATGTAGAAAGGCAGACTGCATGCTCCCCACTCTCCCTTCTCTTCCATCCACGTAAAAAACTCAAAAGAGAAAACCTTTGATGTTACTTCACCTTTCAACTGTGTTTTAAAGATCAGCTGTAGCACTGAACCAAGGGGACACCCTTCACGATGCAAAATCATGTTACACATTTCCCCTTTCAGCTAGAAGTACAACATACAAAAGACTAGATGTCTGTACTCTAAGCTTATTTGTTGTTTTTTTGCTTGAAATTCCCAAACGCACAAACCCAAATGCCCTGCTAAAATACAGTTCTTTGCATCATCTCCACTCCACTAATTAGCCAAAAGCAGTAACTGAGGCTGATCAGAGAGATCTGCTTTTTACAAACTCACAAAGCTGCTTGTTTCTCTTGGCACTGTTCCCCTTTGGAAGTTAAATGAATTTATTTCTCCATTTATGGCTGATGATCTTTAGCCATGAAGCTTTCCTGCTTCTTGTGGCCTCCAAAAGAGGATATAATGTCAAAATTCTGGTCTCATTAGAGGTCTTTAACCAAACATAAGAAGTGCCATAGGTACTTACAAACTTAGCCCAAGCTCTCCTGGGATGTCTTTCCCATATGGTAGTACTTATCCTCATCAGTTTTACATCATATGTGAAATTATGTGATTTGGGTAATTGGGATTCCTTTTGAACTCCCTTAATCGTTGCTGATCTGCACAACATCTCGCCAAATTTAAGTCCTGTAATGTTAACCAGTCCAAAGAAGCTCCTCCCACAGACCTTCCCAGCAGCAAATTGATTCTGGCTCCTCATGCTCTTCAAACTTCACATCAGTAACCAGGAGAACCAAAAAGCTGCAGGGACAATTCTAAGCACTGGGAATCCTGTGTGTGGGGCTGATGTGACCATCATCACCAGAGCAAAGGTGAGCTAGCAAGGGTCAACTGAGCCACCACATGACTTCGAGACATGATGAAGAAGAATAGAACATGCTGTCACGCTCCAGTGACTGCTTTCATGAACATATGCAGAATTGTTGCACATGGACTCCAACTCTTTGTGGCATATCTCTCCCTCAGACCAGGTTTCTTTGCTTGCACACATTTTATGCTGTTTATGGACATTTCTTGATGCTTTGCTTTAGTCTTTCACAGCAGGTATCAGCTGGAGTGAGTTTAACTCTCCCTCTCCCCCTGGGTTTCTTCCAGTTGCCTGGATAAGGCAGGGTTTTCTATCTTCAGCTCAATTCCCTCAAAATAAAATAAATAAATAAAATCTAAGTCGTTTCTTCAGTTTAACAGGGCCAAAAGCATTCATCAATTTCCTGCTGCGGGACATCACTACTGTAATCACAGGAATTAAAGGAGAAAGAAACCTAGTTAGAGTGCTGCTTGTGCTGAATTATTCCTCAAAGCACATAATCTAGTATCATCTCTCTCTGGCTTTAACAGTTTCAAATTTCCATGGGATCCTCCAGAAGACCTGATTTAAATTCAAAGTTTGCCCTGCAAACTGGGCTGTCCCAGATGTCCTCTAGACATCCCTTCCAAAAATCAATTATTTCATGACTCTTAAACCCAGACTTCCAGCTGTGACTTTATTTGCACTCAAAAGGGTTTGCAGCAATACAGTTATATCCTACTTAAGATACGCCAGCACCTACTGGCAATGCAACATTATATTCCTTATTCTCTAGTTGCAATGTTTCTCAAATGAACAAAGCATGTTCCCATTCTTTTAACTAAATAAACAATAGCTGGAAAATAATCCCCTCCCCACCCCTGGCATGGCTGCACCCACACTTCATTATTTTGCTAGCAGATCCACACAAGTTTGGGATGGGACTTTTGTTTTATGTACTGCTTGAGTACAGTATTACTCAGACATAACAGGAATACATGAAGTCCATAGTTGAGATTCTAATGCCATGATCATAAAGAACCATCTTCTCTCTGCTACAAATATGCTTCACAGGTTAATGTCACCATGAATATTGTTCACCAGATACCAACTCTGCATCACATTCATTCTTATACCAAAACTCTGCTGCTGGGACAATTTTGGTATCAACCAAAAACTTACCCTTTCTTAAGTTTCATTCTTAGTTCATTTCTTTTGCATCAGCTTCAACAGTAAAAATGTAGAAGGGCAAACTAAACATAAAACTTCTCTTTCCCAGTATAATTGCATTAGTAGTTTTGGGATTAGATGCAGGCTACTTGAATTTGACTGCAGCTGCATAAAAGCTGGCAAACAAAATCTTCCTTTTACAGCCATGCCACATTCTGGTGCTGGATGACAAACTAGGCTTTAAAATCCCAGTAAGTTGAACTTGACTGGCCCATGTGCATTGAAATAAAGATATATTACTGGCTCCTTGGATACAGATGGATCGATCTAACCTAATAAAACTCTAATAACCATGTTACCATTTTACCAGAGAGCAGCCCAATTCTTGACTTCTGTGATATGAGACAACCCTCAGCCACTCCAAATATGATCATATGGGATAAAACATGAATCCAAGGCCTCAACTACTTGTGGTTACAACAAACTCCAGGGCAACTGCAATAGAGGAGGTAGACCTGGTGGCCAGCCCAAAATGCTTACTCAAATACAGCAAAGTCTGTGGTTGAACCTTGAGAGCTGAGCCAGGAGGTAGCTCTGAGCCAGACAAAGCTCTTCCAATTCTTAAAGCTTCTTCTCCTGATAACTTGACCTACAAGTTTGTGAGGGTGATGCTGCACCACAAAGAAAAGTTTGAGATGGATGTTTCAGAATTTTGTGTATAAAATGAGACAGGAAATATAATAATAGGGACAGCAAAAGAACAGGCGGAATGATGCAGAAAGCTTATTTTAGGATTCTCAGACCTAAAGGTCCATTACACAAACACTGTTTTCCTGCACACAATTTATTTTCAAGGTCCCTGTGCCAAAAAAGAAAAAAAAAAAAAGCTGCCTTTATTCTTCTGTGCCCGTATTCATTGTCTTGTCTGTGACACAGCTCGGTACTTGGCTTCCTACTTCAGCAAGGCACTGCCAAGCAGCATAGAGCTTACCCATCAAATAAAATGGTTAAGGGACTGGACTTCTCAGCTGCTGGAGACATACTGGAATTAGGCTGATCAAGAGAGTCCCACATACGACAAAGGAAATCAAGACAACAACAGATTAGAAGGGTACAGATGTTAAAGCAAGAACAGGCTGTTTGGATGCTGATGCTGGCTGTAAACAAGAAGGAACCATGCAGAACTAACATTCAGCTCAGCAGTTAGATATCAACAAGACCCTAGTGAGACAAAATGAGACCATGGCAGCATATTGACACATAGATAATTGTATTAGCTTTGCAGAGTGCTGTGTGTATATGTTGCAGCCTGGGGAGAAACAGCAGGGATCTGAGCTCAGTGAGAAACTGATACAGAGTGAACAGGGAAACAGTGCAGAGCTTGAGGTCCTACCCAGTGTGGCTACCATGGGCGTAGATGGGTTTATTTACAATGGGTTCCCTGCACTCCACTTCTCTTCTAAAATGGCTGTGGTTGCAGGAGGAGTCAGCTGCTGCCACTCTTGGAAGAAAACATATATGCTACTGGCAGTCTGAACCCCAACCTATCGAGAGGGTTTCTGTGAATAGAAAACAAGCTGCAGCCCAGAATACAGGCACAGCATGGGCCCCACTCGAGGACACAAGCATGGTCTTGTGACACCTCAAGGGGCTGGCAGTATGAAACAGACTTTGAAACTGTAATAACTAAAAAGCAAGCAATTAAATCAATTAATGGGAAGGAACTGCGTCCAGGATCAAAATCTTTAATCCCTGGTTCTTTTCCTCCGACCTGATCTACTTAACTTTTTCTCCCTCAGATCCCAAGCCGTCCTAGAAATCTGTCTCAAGGATGACAAATCCCTAGATGATTTCTTCTCCTTCCTGAGCACTGCACCAATCTGTGCCTTTTGTGGCAGCTCAGCCCATGGCACCTTGCAAATAATAAGGGGAAACAGTCTTTTTCCTATGATAAAACCTATACCCTAAGATACAGAAGAGTGATTGCTGCCAGATGGCTAGGAACTGATGCTGCAGAGAGATTGCTAATGGAAGCAAGATATTTGAATGTATTAAAACTGTATGAAAGGAACTACACAGATCCCTACATATAAACAGTCAGGAAAGAAAGACCACATTTCTGAGTTTCACAACAGGTGATTTGAAATCATCAAGACATGAGCATTCCAATGTATTCTTGTCTCCCTTTTGCAACACAAAGCAAAAATAAATCTTTAGAGTGCTTCCTCCTTAAAGAAGCTGAAAGCCTTCAGTACTGTTAAGAAAGAGAAGAGGATCTCTGTAGACTACCAAGTCCTGCTTTTAGCAGGAGACTGGACTACCATCAACACTAGATAAGGCTTGCTGTGCTTTTGTCCTTGAAAACATCCAAAATGGAGAATTCCCTGCTATCTGGTGACTTGTTCAAGTGCTGCACTATTTCCCAATGAAAACATTTTTCCAGCGCTCCAGCTGAATCTCCCAATCCACTATGCATGTCCATGGCATTTTATTTTGCTACCTGGACAGAAGCATTTGGCTCTGTCATCTTTGTAATGCCCCTGGTAGTAGTCACAGGTTGCCACTTTATCACTTCTTTGCCTCCTCTGCATTAGACACAGGAAGAAAAGCTCCCTCAGCATCTTCTTGTAGGCCATGTGCTCTGAGGCTCCTGACTGCCCATCTTCCGGACCCTCTCCAGCTCTTCCACATCCTACTTCAATTGGAGAACTCAGGATTGAATAACAGCTTCTCCAGCATGAAGTAAAGATGAAAAATAACTAATCTCAGTCTACTGTCCGGGCACCTCCTGGAGCAGCCCCATATCTAGCTTGCTTTGTTGGCAATGATAGCACACATTTGATTCATATGTGACCTGGTGTTTACTGCCTGCTCTGGGTCCTTTCCTCAAGGAATAAAGAAGAATAGAAGACATATTTTGAGATGGTGCCTAATCTGGAAATGACTCAGAATGTCCATGGCCACACGGACATAACAAGACAATTTATAGCTCATTGAGAAGACAACTGTTAAAAGAGGGGTGTTCTGGAAGCATAGAGAAATGGGTGAAGAAGAATATTAAGAGCAAAGGCAAGCATGACATGACAGTCTGGAGCACATCAAGATAAAGCTCTGTTTTAGTAACCATTGGGCATTAGTTCTGCTCCAAATAGAAACTTGTGACTGAAGACAAGTGCTTGAGATTTGATTTTCAATTCTTCTTTGAAACTCATAAGACCACTAAGCACCAGCTAGGAAACTGTTGTGCTTCCCTTCTACCAGTGTCCATTCATTCAGAAACAGTGGTACTCAAAGCTCTGGGAGAAAATTTCTCAGCTCGTACAAACCACAGTGCCAGCAATGAAATTAACCCAGCCAGGCATCCACACAGGTCTTGCAATTTTGCTCATTATATTAAAAAGCTAATTCCAATTGCTCCACCACTATCACACTGGTGTCTTCTGTTTCTGACTACTCAAGTTAATGCTTTGTTCCCCTTCCCAGAAATCAGTATGAAGTTTTGTTGTGACAAAAGTTTCCATACTAGACTGGCCCCATTGGTTCCCTAGATGTGAAGAGGCTCAAATCTGACAGTATCCAAGAAGACATTACAGTGCTCATCTATCTTCACTGCACCTTCTCAAAAGAATATGTGGGGTGGTGGAAGACCAGAAACGAATCATGAGCAGAGGGAATTTTTGGAGTGAAGGAAGAACCAAATTCTTAATGTATCTAGAGACAGTGACACTGCTGCATTTTAGCCACTGCTGGTAAACACTTGCATTCTGCTTTTGAACTACACTAGGACAGCTGGGCCATAGAGCTGGTAACTGCACATGCAGCTCAGTTTATCAAACGCCTTCTAATAGTTGCTACCACTATTTCAGAAGTCTAAGGCAAAGCATGTCCCCACACACAACTAAGCCTCTGCTAGGCATTTCAGCATGCCTTTGCTGTGCAATGCACATATTTTTCTTTCAAAGTAACACAGCTGCCAACACCTTAATCATTCCACAGGGACCTTCAGCCCCCCAGCCCCTTAAGTGCTTCATTACCTCCCAGCGCACTCCTGCAGAGCTCACATCCCAGGTAATCTGTGTGAGCACAGCTCTCTGTCAGCTAAAGAAAACAGACTAAATTGCAGGAGATCAGAACCTGCGCAAATCAGGTCTAACAGTCTATCTACCATAACTCTTTGTTCCCACAAGTCTGGCCTCACTTATTGCAAAATATCTAGGACAAAAGGAAAGACAGCAACAAGAAACCACCTTTGAGACTGAAATTATTGCATGTTTCTTTTCATGAGATCCTGTGGGAGAGAAGATGCTGGCTCCTCTGCATGGACTCTTTAAGGGGCTATGGAGACCAGCCAAATAACATTAACTGAGGCACCTGAGTTGTGTGTACATCCCCAAAGCTTTCTTGTTTTTAAGTTAGAAACTGCTGCCTTAAGTCATAAAAATACTATGTTTTGAAATTGTATTATGCTTGGCACAGAAAAAAACAAATAAATTGAAAATGCAACCAATACAGAAACTTGAGCTGCCCTTTGTTTCTGCAGGACTTAAAAGACTAAGGGGAAAACCTAAGCAACAAATAAAACTGATCCATGGAAAAATGGAGTCTGTTAGGACTAGTATGCAAATACCTGTTTTGAAACTAGCTTGCACACATGAAGGCATAACCTACCCTTTGAAGTCTCCAGGTTAATCCCATCAGGTTTCTTGAGATGACACTGCTGGAGATGCCATCCTGAGACTCAATTGCAAGGCAAGTCCCTTTTTAATGCAAGCTACATCAGGGCCATTTTTGGTGAAGCAACACCACAAGGGAACAGCTTCACCTGCTCTCTTCATGCCAGCTCTGCCCTCCCTCCTGTGCAACCCCCTCTACAATCCACCGCCTTTCCAATTGAAGCTATGATCTAATGGCTTATAATGATGCAGAAAGGCTATTTAATCATGAAAGCAATACAAACATATACACACAAACATATACACATATGTATGCATACACACGTGCACATCCCTGCTTTTTTGATTCTACATAATCTGCTCAGGAAACTGGCAGAGGGAAAGAATAAGGAGAAGAACCAACAGCTGCTCACATGAATCAACACTTTCAGGCTCTCTCTTTTGCAGCTCATCTCGCTCATACTTGTGGTTTCAACATGTGATTCACATTAGGCCCCTCTGCCCACCACTTGATGGTTCTGCTAAACAGATGTGAATTTATTTAGTTACAGAGCCTGCTCTTTACACTGCCTCTTTGTAGAACAGATGGGGTTTTCTTGTTTTCCTGCTGATAATATTCAGATAACAATCATACTCAGCACACAGGTTTGCCTGACGATTTCATATGAAAAGGACACACGAATGTAGACATGATCTCACAGGAGCTCTTCAGCAGCTAGGACACACCATGAAAGGCAATGGTACTGATGGAGAATGCCAAACTGCAACACCAGCAGCATCGAAAGAAGCTCAAGACCTTGTAACTTCAGGTACATGACTGATGCATGCTGCACCTAGCAGGGTACAGAAGATACAACTTCCCCAACTGCCCATCACAAAGCATGCTTACTCACACAAGAACTATGGAAGAGCAAACAGATGGGCAAGCTCCTGAAACATTCATGGGGACATGAAACCATGTGCATCTCCGGGGACTTTTCAGCATGGTGAAATAGCCTGGAAAAGCTATTCGCACCCTGTGTGGGCATTTTTCTTTCTACACTGAGAGTGCCTTTGGCAATGGATGAAGCAGAACTGCACAAAGGCCCTCTCAGAGCAGAATAAGACTGCCCACATGAGAAGTACGCTCGGAACAGCTATTGCACTTTAAATTCACACCCTGACTTTTTGTTTCACAATACTCTCCCTGTGCAGAAAGGCCCTAGGCTTCAGATTCAGTTTCTGCCCATGTTATCAATAGCTGAGCACTGCTCTCATCTGAGGGTAGAATATGGCCTATACAAGAGACCAAAGTACAATGTGTGAGAAGAAGGATGAGCTTCACACTTACTTTGCACTACCCTGTATATGGAGGTACCTCTATATTGCTTTTATAACTGAACACTGATGACTTCAGCCCAGCAAATGGCCCTGCTATGTGGGTAAATCATCTCTGCTTTACCACAGAAACCATGCACAGGATATGTGTACATGGCGCACATGAATGTCATGCTCACTCCTGTGCAAGGATCTAATCCCTTTCAAAAAACTGCAGCCCCGCAGTCACAGCTTCACCCTCTATGCATTGCCCACCTGTTATAAAAATGACCTCAGTTTTTAGGATAATCTGCTTAGGACTTTCATTAACTGACTAGGAAAAGAAAAGTTATGTAGGTACACAAACACTTTAAATGTGGTTACATCAAAATTTGGTTATCTGGAGAATGAGACTCCAAGTTTCAGAAGGGAAGCAGAAGTAGAATTCTCTGCCTAAAAGGCACCCCAGGACATAGCCATTAACATCCCTCCCTTGGGGCCCTAAAGGTGAAATGCTAAAAAATATGTGTGGCTTTCTTTGGGGCGTGTGTGCATACAATTAAGTAATATTAAAAAGCTAGTAGATATTGGGCAGTATTTTTTTACTGCCTAATAGAATAAAAGGGAATAAGTGGGACTGAAAAGGACAGATGAGTTCTTGCAGGGTGACAGGCACTTGCAGCTACAAAGCATCTCGTGTCTTCTCAGAGTTTTTTCTTTCTTTTTTTCTTGGTAAGCTCTGAGAGCTACCACAGTGTAATTTTAATTCCTATTAATGACCGTGCTATCCATATACCTGTGTATAGACCATACACCAGCACTTCACTTTTTTGTACATTTTAAGAAGCAGCAAAGCAAAACACTGTGAAAGAGAGACTTTCATGAGCATAAAGCAAATTTACGTGCCCAATTCTCAAAGGCTGGCTGCCTAACCTTTGGTGTCAGCCTTCAATAACTTTCTCTCAGCAGTAAAACAATGTGCTTTCTTTCCTCCATGTAAGTAAAATGAAATTCTCTCTCACTTCATCCTACCTGCTCTGCAAACCTAGTGGGGCTGGTGCATCTGCTGGGGCAGGACTAGACAGAACACAGGATCAAAGAACAGGGCTCCCCTGCAGTATCTTTGGACTATGTAGGAAATCCTTCCAGATACCACTCTCCATCTGCATCCTCCCATGTTACCTCCATCTGGGCTCTGGGGACAACATTCAGCCCTTTCTTTTCAACACTTTGAGCTCAGGGACAAAAAGTGCTCTGTAAGGGCTATCCCACTGCACAGTGCACAGGGCTGAAAGACATCCAAAATGCAAAGTACAGATATACAGATTCCAGTGGAGGGCTAAAACTGGGGGGTAGTGGAGCTGTCTCAGCCAGCAAAGGCTCATGATGGATAGCAGTGAGCTGTTCAGTCAAAAGTTAAGAAAACATTTTCAATGCCCTCCTAAAAAGGAACAAATAGGTTCAATACTGCAACAGAAGAGGATTTTTTGCATCTCTGAATGACAGTGCCTCATTTTTATGGCCTGCGGCTGCTTAAGAAATTCAAAGCTATTTCTCTAAAGAATTCACTTGGATAAGCTTTATGGCTTTGATTAGTTAACCATTTTTTAATGCTAATCCACCCCAGTGATATTTGTCCTCCTTTTCCCCATGTGCACAGAAGCACAGACAAATACTACACAAAAGCAAACATTAGCCAGATGAACAGCCAGGAACAATGACATCCAGAGCCCATAACCAAACACCAACTTCATTCTGTTTTGTTATGTTCTTTTCTATTCTAGCAGCTCAAGATCCCTTGGCCCAGGATGACCTGCTAATGGAAATCAAGGAATCAAATTTCAATGCCCAGCAGGTATACTGCTCACACAGTGATTTGGCCACAACTATTCTCACTCAAGGAAAAAAATCTAAATAATTTCCCCTAAAAGTTGCAATAAAACATGTGGCTGAAAGGCCTTATTTGAAGCTTACTACAAACTACTGCAAGTAGCCCAACTGCTGTCTCGTCCTCCAGATGAGCAAATAAAGGTGCAGAAACAGTGATTTGCAAAGACTAAAGATGAGCCAAGAATAGGGCTGAAGTTACCAGGCACCCATCATCTTACTGGAACTGCTCTCCAGTAAGATGGAGAGCAATTCCAAGCTTATAAACTGAGCACGACACTAAGCAAATCTCCATTTACAAACTCAGCATAAAAACCTGTGTCCTTGTTTAGGGCATGAAAGTCTAACTGTGTACCAGGAACACAGCAAGCACCTAAGCCAACAGTCAATTACCTGTCATGGTAGTGGCACCACTGCAGCATTCTATGGCATACATAGCAGTCAATATACAAAGACACAACCCAAGTAAGGGACATCCCCTGTTCTGCAGATCCTTTGGTATTCAGGCGGCTACCTAAGCTTTGCTGGCTGCCTTTGGGTAACGGATTCAGGCAGCATTTCCTGTGGCAGAGAATTACACAGGCTGATTACCCTCTGCGGAAAAATGAAGAAATCCTGGAAGCAATTTTCTGTCTCAATTGTTCCCAGAGCACAGGAACAATTTTTTAGCCCTCTTACTATTTTCTGCTCAATACCATCCAGGCTCAGTGGGCAGAATCCATCACAACACTTTGGTCTGGGTCCTGGAAACACCTACGTGAAACTTTACACATGAGTAGCCCTACTAACTTCAAATAGCGTCAGACTTGCACCTAGCCACAAAGTTTTAGAGGACAAAACTGGATCAGAACAAAATATGTGACAAAGTCAAAGTGCCTGGGAAATGTTCAGTCCTAGGTAGGACCAGGCTTCTCCCAACAGCATAATACAGATTCTGATAGCATAACAGCGTTTCTGATGCACATTTCTTAACCTAGCTCTTTCAAAATTCATTTCCAGATTTTTCAAGGAGATCAGGAAACAACAGCTGTACCTGAGAACTGTGCATGACAGGTAGAGATCATAAAACGACAGATCATTTTTTCAAATTAAAAATTCCATTACTGGGGAGGAGGGGTGGTGCAGGAAAAAAGCACAGATATTTTCTACGGGAGAAAAAAAAAATATCACACCATTTTTAAGAGAAAAATCTAGATGCTGATGGCTTTCTACCAGAGCCTGACAGCATTTCCATGCAAAATTACCACCCCAGCACTAACAGCATTTGAAGTGTGAAAGGCTGGTTTCCGTTTTCTGGAGTGGCCATGCAGACCACACCTAGGAGGCACCACCGTCCCAGCACACTAGGGACTCTCAAGCGGCACAGACTGAAGAGATGTGGTTTGGCTGTAAGACTGACCCAAAAGGACTGGGTACTGCATACCAAATTGCACCACTCTACTATGTGGCAGCAGTGACTCCAAATAGAAATTTTTCAGCATTTTGACAACAAATACTTTTCCCCCAGGTAGACACCCACACTCAGAATTATTCAATCAGAACCTTATTTTCCATCCAAGAGACTTTTGATAGAAAATGTTCTATTTGCACTAATCAATGGGGCTTAAGCATCAGTCAAAATATTTTCTTGAACTGAAACCTTCAGTGCCGGAGTGGGAGAACAAGCTCTTTAGACAATTCATCTCCAAAGGCAGGTGCTGACCTTTTTTTAATAAAGGTAACATTTAAAATACTGTTACTTTTCAGCCAATGCTGCTGGGAGAGAAGGATGGAAGGGGGCTGCATGCCTGCTGCAGAACTGCATGGCCAATCTTAGTATCGCTTAATTTTCAAATGAGGAATTTGATAATAAACAACCTTTCCCTTGTACACAAACATTTCTAATTTCATGCCTTGCTAATCATACATCTGTTAGAGCTCCTTTTCTATCCGCTGCAGTAACAATAACAAAAGAAAAATCATCGCACTAACAATGTGGTTTGTCTAAAATGAAAATTGAATAATAATCAATTGTCCCCTGCAGCACAAGGGAATGCAGCAAGCAGCAACACTCACTCGATGGAGGTGACAACCACATGGTTTGAAAAGTGACAACTTCACTCTGTCTTGCCACTGGCCCTTGCTGCTGGCAGCCCCTCTGCCATCAGTCCTGCTGGTATAAAAGACCTTTTGGGACTGGCTTCACCAGACGGCATCCCTCATGCTTCCTAGTGGTCCACACCAGGCCCCACCACCAGCAGAGCCTCTCACACCACCATTGCCTCACCCACCAACCACATCCTTCCCCCTTCCCTTCCCCTCTTTATTTTTTCATCTCCTCCTCTATCTTCAGGATATTACTTGTGAGAGATGCTACAGCAATCTCTTACCACTGGTGAGACCCTGTGGGCCTCAGTGTACCAAACTTCAGATATGTTCATCTCCCTTGTCTGTGCCTTCCACATACAACAGTTTCTAACTAAACAGCTACTCAAAAGTGCACTTAAATATGTGATTACACCCCTGAAATCAAGTTCTGATCTCTTCAATAACGTTAGCAGAAGGGTTGAGACATGCCCAACCAAGACAATCAGGCTCCAAGAAACACCCACAGTCAAGAAGACCATCTGATTTGACTTAAAGAAGAAAGTTTTTAAGATGACACACCAGAACAGGTTGTCCAGAGAAGCTGTGGATGCCCCACCACTGGAAGTGTTCAAGGCCAGGCTGGATGGGGCTTTAAGCAATCTGGTCTAGTGGAAGGTGTCCCTTCCTATGGCAGAGGGGTTGGACTAGATGATCTTTAAGGTCCCTTCCAACTGAAACCATTCTCTGATTTTATGATTCTAAGATCTAGGGTCTTGCATTGCCCATACTCCTCTTTTTTGGACTGCTGATACACACCTTTTGCCTTTTTAGGCTCCTCCCATTCCCATAGCTGTGCTGGGCCAACTCCAAATCAGAAATACTGCACTTGTAAGACCTACACAACGGTAACTCTGCAAGTTTTAATAAGCAGTAGGAACCCATCTGAAGCCCCAGGCAAGGTGGCACAAAGATGTTATGGGCAGAGGTACATGGCTGTGCTACACCTTAGATTCCTCTCTGGCCTCCAAGTCTCCATGTGAGCACGTCAAACCCTTTCCTTTCAGAGGGTGTTTTCTAAAGCCTAGATGTTTTCTAAACCTACATAAGCTCTCCCTTGTCTTCATCATGAAGTGCAGTTGTTTGAGTAATCAGCTTTAGGGAGACTTGAGAGTTTTACTAATATCAATTAATGACTCTCATTTTGCAGATAAGCAAATAAAACAACAAAAAAAAAGGGGGGGGGAATATTCTGGTCTAAATTCACAGAGGGGATTCAGAGAACAAGCACACTCCTTGACCTGGGTCCAGAGTAACCCAAGCCACTGGGGAAGCCACTCAGCATCCCCAGCCCCCTGCCTCCTCCTCCAGGAGCAACACCAACCCTGCCCTGCACAGCAACCCCTTCAGCTCACTAAGGATGCACAAGCATCCCTTGCCTCGAGTTCTTTATTTCACTTGTCCCTTCATGCTAAAGCTACAGGGATTAACAATGTTACTGTACAAGCCAGCTTTTATTACTGAAGAGACAGTTTTACCCCAGCTGCCCTAAATGTGGAGTTACACCTAAAGGCATCAGTGCTGCTTAGTCAGGGCTCACATCTACCAGCGCTGCTGCCTGAGCCCCAGCACACAGCAGGCTTGGGGCAAACACTGGGAACACAAGGCAAAGGTGATCCAAACCAGGCTATACCTAAGACCAGGTGACCACGGTCAGCACAAACACAGGCACTGATACATCCCATATGTCAATGTACAAAAACATTCAGCTTTGCATCCTTCCGACCTCTAATCAGAGTGCATTCAGTCAAACAACCCTACCAGACTCTACAGTGAAAAGGGAGGAGGAAGGAATAAAAAAAGACTTTGTTGAGCAAAAGTACCAAGACACATTTGATGTAATAGTCATATGATTAAAAAACTGTCATATCAAAGTTTTCTGCAAAGTAGGAACACTCTGACAGTTCATATTTTAAAAACTGACATTTTGATTCATTACTGTAAATAGCACTCTGTATTAAATATTGTGACAAGGCATACAGCGTATTTTTTGAGCTCTATAACATTTAGGAAGTACTGGGGTTTTTTTAATTTTTTTAGAGCATGTATAATATCAAAAGCAGTTAAAGCAAAACTCCAAGAAAGCTTTTAGAGGAGAGAATCATTATTTCTGAAATAACCTAGTTCCCTGCCATCATCTCAAGCACTGCTGGGAACCTAGGCCCACTAGGATCTTAATGTACTGTTTGCATAATAAAATAGGGAAATGTCTCATGGAACAAAAGAGCTATAAGGAAAGTGGCTACATTAAATAATGTAAAATTACTCACTACCAAATCATCCTGAAGTTGGCATAGGAGGAAGAACACTAAAAGGTGCTGAATTACCACTCAAGAGTATCTGAGAGTGTAGGTTCATAACCAAGATAAACAATGTGACATCCAAATGACTGCCCAAATGTGCATCTTGCTTATCTCCTCAGTCTTTAGCCACATGTTTTGCCCCCTCCACTGCCTCACAACTCATGCTTATGTCTATAAAGGATAAAAGTGACTTTATGGGCCGAAATGAGGGTTGGGGACACAAAGGCAGCAGGACCACCTCTTCTAGCAATGGTACAAACTCAAACTGGTTGAATCTGCTCATGAAACCATTCCTGAGTTCAGTTATTGCCTGTCTTTCCTGACACTCAGAGACCATAACATCTTCCTCAGCACAGCTCTGTTTTGTCTATTTAGACCATAAGCTCTTACTGACAGGAGGTAATGTGCATGCCTGTGCAAGGAGACCTTGGCAAGGAGCCAGGCGCTTAAGACCTTCTTAACCTAAACATGGGCAGAGAGCTGCTAAAAAGCCCCTGCAACCCAGCACAGCTGTGCCCATTGCAGGCAGAGATAGGGCAGGCAGCACCCTCTCACTTCCAGGGCAACCAGGAAGGGATGTCTAGATGGAGCTGTCAAAGACTTCTTCTTGCACAGGGGTCCAGAGCAGAGCAACTCAAACTGTAGGGATGCTGTGAGCCACCAGAACACACACACCAACCAAGAACACTTAATCCCCTTACCATTCCCTGCCAAATTCCTACCAGCTTGTGGATCCCTTTCCCTGGATCACCAATATCAAGGCAAACAGGACTGGGCCCATAAGTAGTAATGAAAATGTTTTGCATCTTCTCAAAAGCAGCCACAAAACAGAGAAATTAAAAATAATAGCTCCAGCTGACACAAAAAAACCTTGACAGAGCAGCAAAGTAAAACCAGAGGCTGCCCAGCCTGTTTTCAAGATGCTCAGGTGTTATTAGGACTGCAGTCAAGGGCTTTAGAAAGAAAAATGGTTACCATTATCATTACTTGCAGCCAGCTGCAAGTGGAGCTCTGGGCTCAGTCTACTGAAAGAACAGATATGCTGCTATAAACACAAGCCCAGTGCCTAGTCCCGGACATGGTGAAGCAGTCACGCACACCGAAGATGGATCACAACACTGTTTTAACAGGGGTCTGATCCAGCACAGCCAGCAGTTCCCCAGAAACAGCTACACACCACTCAAATGCTGGAAATCTTGTGGATGTGTCTGCATGCCAGCAAGTGTGGTAGTAGTAGTGGTCTAGCCAGACACCCAAAACATATTGGCACCACTATAATTTGTCCATTCACCAATATGTTTTCCTAAAAACACCCATATGCTTTTCCTGCAGTTCCCATATGCTTTTGCAAAGAGAAACAAAAACATTTTGTTAGTTGTGAGCAATTGATCACCACATATTTCACAGAAGTCAAGTAGAAGAACAACAACAAAAAAAGCAGTCAGCTGCTTCCCCCTCCCTTTCCTCTCCGTTCATGGAGGGAACTGTGAAGAACAGGAAAAAAATTCAGCCCACAGCAAAATACACACACAGCTCATTTTTTGCACTGCAAGATATTCTAGGAATTACAGGAGGAATCTTCATTAAAAACAGGCTATCAATGATCTGGCAGCCACTGGCATACAAGACAGTAATTCAGCATCGGGTGCTCAGCTCTGTGCTCAGCACTAGGTTGGGTCTTCACCATGGGTAGGGCAGCCCACAGGAGTCTGGGCTTCTGGAGAAGCACGTTAAACAAGCCTATGGCAGCGGGGACAGTGCAGTAAACAGGTTACAGCATTTCCAATTCACAGGACAGCTTATTTGATGCCAGATCTACCTATGCTTGCAGGTACAAAGCCCCTGCTCGTGTGTAGGGCTTCCCAGGAAGATGCTGCCTTGCTAATGCAAATCCCAAAGCAGTGAGCATGCGAGGGGAGCAGGCAGGCTGCTCGGTTCAATGGAGCAGGCACGTTGGTGTACAAGTATGCATGTGTCAAGGCAAGAGCATGTGGGAACCATAGCTGTTCAGTTAGAGACTCGTTAAGAAATGCAGCAGACCCAAGGCCAATGTTCAAAGAGGAGAAGTATAAAACATTTCTCTGGAGAAAGATTAGTGCATGTTCTTCTTTACATAAATAAAATTGAAGACAGAATCATAATATAGACAAATCAAATAACTTTTGAAAAGCCAAGGGCACTGCATGCAAGAACAGTTGAGAGGGGCAGAGCTTTGTTACAGGATGCTTGAAACTGTGTGTAGCCTTTCTTCCCTGGAAAAGATACTCAACTACTGCTACATGAAGTTCTGATTATCAGCCCTGTCTTCATCATGCTCACTGTTATGGGAACACAGTTGCTTCCTTCCCAAAATGGTCATACACATACCTGCATATTGGTATAAACCTATGCATGAAGGGCTTGGGATCATCTTTGTGAAGACTACAAAAAATACACCAAGGGCATATGTCAAGGACTAGCGCAGGGCTTGACTTGGCAGGTACAGCCTTAAGGGAGGAGTTTGAGGCTGACTGTCTATGTAAGACACCCAGAACAGCATGCACCCTAATACCAGAATATAGATTTTCTGTGTTCTACTGTTCTTCCACAAATTTAACGCAGAATTTAAATTTTGTAAGGTTAGTGCTCTCTTACAGTGATCTAATCTCACACAAGTGTAATGAGGGGCCAGATGTAATAGGTCAAGAGGCCAGTTTTCCACAGAAACAAAGCTAAAAACACAGTCAAGAGATGAGAAATCAATCTCTGGCGCAGGACACTGAATATGAAACAATTTGTCGGAGACAGCTTGCTTGACAAGATACATTTTATGACACATTTTTGTCCTGAGAAGAGTTGCAAGCACCTGAACATCTAACTTCACAACTCACAAATATATTGATGTTATTGCTTAAGTTTTGAATAGAAAGCAAAACTAACACTGTCCCACCTAGTTAACAGTCCATAAGGATGGGCTTCTTCCTAGATTTCATATTTACAGCAACCCAGTGGAACAGTTTGTTAGACTTAGCTAGGAAAGCTGCTGCAGAAAGAGTGAGACTAACAGAAAAGCTGCTATTAATCTTCCATAACCCAGCAACTGGGAAGACCAGGCCTTGAACCAAATTGTCCCCTCTCCCTACTAATCTCCTGTCCTCTATTCATTAATCCCTGGTCTGTCTTTGTCTTTCAACATTTATTAATGTTCCCACCTGTTTGCAGTAAACAGCAGGCTGAAACCTCATCTAGCTGTAAATTACACATTAAAAAAAACAAAACCAAAAAAACCCCAAAACAAACAAAAAAACCAAACCAAAAACAAAACAAACAAACAAAACCCCACACCAACAACCAAAGAAAGAAACCCCAAACAACAAAAGCAAAACCCACCCAGCTCCCCAAGGAAACCAACCCCCCATGAAAAAAATTATAAACTTATGTGGCCCCCAGCACTTGTACCATGCATGGCCTTCTGGTGCTGCCACTTGGCTCAAGGAATCATCACCACAGCAAAGACTTCCCAGATCCACCACACCCTCCTAAAGCTCATCTCCTAGAGAACTCCATCACAGCATTGAGCTGTTCTAAACCAGCCACCAGCAATCTCTGTTCATTCACTATCCACTTTCCAACAGGGCAGGCTGCTCACTGCTTTCTTCCCCCTGTTGACTTCATAGCACCTCTTTTGCCTCCTGGCATGGCACATCTGAGAGAGGCTTGAGGACAAACTTACTGCTCTGACACTGTTCCTTTTTTGCAGCCTTACCCTTGCTGTAACTGAATCATCCTATCATGGGATAGGCACAAAGCACAATTCATGTCACAAACATAATCTGGCAAGGGACTTCTACAAGAGTTTGGGGTAGTTTATCAGAGTGGTCCTTAAGTCACAGTTAAATATCTCCAAGTGAATTTGATGGAACTGGCAATTCTGAAAGAATGAATTAATTTGCTCCTCACATAATTTTCTATTCAGGTTAATCTTAACAGGCTTATATCCTTTCCCGCTTTTGTCCACTGAAGCATGGTTAGATTAAAGCTTGTAATACAGCCAGCTCTCCATCACCAGCTGGGAGCATATCCAGGCTGCAGAGAGGCATGCCATGGATGCAGTGTGAGTTTAGATCTGCAAGTAAGAAAGTCTCATTCAAAAAGAAGTCAAAATAACATGGTTCACAGGACCATGCAAACATTCCCATGCAATATGCCCATTCCCAGGAGGGCCTGCATGTTTGCTGCTTCCAGACCTGGACCCAGAAATAGTAAAATCACCACAAGCCTCCTGTTTAGGCTGGCCTCCCACCACCCTGAGCTTTGGAGAAATGATCTTCACTTGCTGAATGACCAAACATGGTCTCAGGATCTTCCCACTCCCTCTACATTCAGCAGTTGGCAAAAGCCCCACGACCTGATCCATTCCTCACCTGGAAGGAAGGCGGCCCTGTCAGGCACCCAGGCAGATGTATAATAAGCTTTTCAAAGGGACCTCTGTGGGTGCAAACAGAAAGATCAGAATCAATGTTTTGTTCAATGTAAAAGCAGAAAGTGAATCAAGCTGGCTGTAACACCTCACCAAGAAAACAGCCCCAAAATGGCCCTTAATGCCAGTTACCCTGCTGTCTGGAGCAGACCATAGCTTTTTTTCCCCTCTGGTACAACCCATGTGTCGTCGGTCTGTCCCTTTTTTGACCCGTATAAGTGTTTTTCACTCATCTGCAGATTATATCACAGCAAGCAGAGAAACTGAGGTTTATTTGGGAAAGAAGCTACTTGTTTCAAATCACTGTAGAGCTTGTGAAAGGTACTGATGTAAGGGCTACAGGTAACGAAGTCTCTTTCAAAGCCTGACCAAACACCCTTCTGCTTCTCATGCTTAAAGGGCCTCTGAGAAGAGGCCTCCTTCACTGCTCAGGCCAATGGTGAGTCATGCCCACAGCACTGGCTTTGCCACGCGAGTACCAAGAAAAGCTGAAGCTAAGAAGGGATGCACTAAACACACAGCAACTGTGGAAAAAGCGGTAGGGTGAGACAGCTTCAGCCCTCACTTCCTTTTGGGTGCCTCCAAAGATGCCCAGCTGAAAAAACCACAAGTTTTTCTGTTACCACAAGCTGCTTTCAACCAGCAGCCTCTCTTACTTCCAGCTTACTGATATCTAGCCTACTCTGGTGTTGTTTCTTTTCCTCACAGACCTGAAGAAGAAATAAGCAAGCTTAAAAAATCCTAGCAATGATCAGTGGAAAGTCTACTTCACCTCCACCTGCTCCAGTTCTTAGAGCCCAACATGTTTCTGGCTACCCCAGGCCCACAAGCTCCTCCTAACTGCATCCTCAGCCGTATTTTCCTAAAGTCTAATTATCTCTTAACAAGCATGGCTCAGATTAGCCAAGGAGTTAAACATCATTGAAGAGAAGGAGGAGAGACATACCTAACCAGTCATATACATTATTTTTTTATGGAAACCAGGCTGAAACCGACTAGCCTAACCATCAACAGTCTTTGCTCAGGAGAACCGGGTCTGGCAGGGCACCATCTTCACCCTCCCGGTCAGCAGCGGAGGAAGGGGAGCACAGGGGAGAACTGCAGCAGTTGCTTCAGATCCACACCAAAGCCCAAGAAGCACAGAGAAATTTGTTGAGGGCCTGCCTACACACACTGGTTATTCCTTTCATGTTTGCCGCGACAAAAAAGTCATGTTAACATTTTTGCAAGCACTGCAAGCCCGTATCAAGTAGCAGCAAAGAGGCAGACAGGTGTCCTGAACAGAGGAGACAGCATATGTTAACAGTTTGGAATTTATTATTATTGTTAATTTTTAAAGGGGGGAACAAATCTCAGAGATTTTTTTGTGCATGGTACATTTTCTGCTCCCTGTTTGATGTTGCAGATTTAAGATTTTAAATAGCTAATGCTAACCTCAAGACTGCTTTAATGTCCCTTATGTGACCAGAAATGAATGCATGGTGAATCACCTATGCCACACACAGTGGGGGTGATGAGCGTTGGTCCATGTCTCCCAATTCCTGCGTGGACACAAGTACACTGGGGGAAAGGAGATTCCAGCTCTCTCTGCATCACAGCCTGATAATTCTGGAAAGCACAAACTCCAGGTCAACAGCCCAGCCACAAGCACTCAGAGAGGACAATGTAGCTACTGGCATTTTCTGCAAAGTATGTGTGTATTTATATATAGATATGCATATATAATCTGCATAGGCTGCACTTTCATCCTCTCTGCCTGCCTTTGGGAGATGCTTAAGAGAAGCTGCCTTTTAATTACTAGCCCAAATCAAGGGAATCTGATTTTGACAGCAAGGGAAAGAGAGCAACTCAAAGTTACAGACTTCAGGGTATGTGGGTCCCTGGTCTTCACTATTTTGCTGACATTACTGCTTCCAGAAATTAAGTCAAAACCCCACTTAACTTCAGAGAGGTTGCAATTTGCATCTGAAGTGCTGCCTAAGTCTCAGTTATAACAAACAGATACAGCTCCACTGAAATCAAAGGCGCTACTCTGATTTTTTCTGGTTACGGATCTACAGACCCATAAACATTACAGCTCATCCAACCTCCAGCTAGATATCTTCTAATACAAGACCATTATCTTTGTCAGATTGATTGGGATAACTTGTTTAAAGTACTCTTGAAGACTCATTAGCATCATTGGGTTTTGGTGGTTGTATTTTAAGAATAAACCCCAATAGCTATTAAACACTTGAAAAAGGCATGTTAACAATTTACTAACAAAGCTCAAGTAGAGATATAACTACAGTTTTTGATCTTCATTTTGAAATTGGTAAAATGGAAAGAGCGAAGAAAACAGAAAAATGAAACTGAGCTCTGCACGCACACTGAAAAATCACCCACATTATTTAACAGAAAATGAATTAAAAAGAAATACAGAGATAAGGGAAGCAAAATCATGCTAGAAAAACCCAATCCTCCCCTCTTTTTGAGCCTTACTAAATTAGATTTCAGGTATAGCAGACAGACAAGATGACTTCAGGAAACACATTTCATCAGACATCACTTGCCAAAACAGCTGATGTCAGGTAGGGCTCCTCTCCCTTGAGCCTTGCTCGCTCTCCTGTAATAAAGTATCTCAGCGACAAGCTTATGCTGACTATGCTCCCCAGCAGAAGAGCAATGCTATTGACTAATTTTACAGCTTGCTGTCCAAGGGTGGATGCTACTTACTATCACAACATCCATACCACAGACCCATGGTTGTCATCTTTAAACTATCTCACCAAATGAACTGGTTCCCTTAGGCAAATAGCAGATGGGGAGGCCTTTTGCTATAACCAAGCTCCTGTTCAGATCGTTGTGTTGCCACAGCTTTGTTGATGAAAGAGAATCTTGGTTTATTTGGTTTTTTCCACAGCTGTCCTGCCCAAATCATACTGCCAAGCATCAATTATAAGCCAAACCTTGGACAAGGAATGGTGGAAGAGTCTTGCTTGACATTTTGCAGAAAATCCACAAGCATTCTAGGGCCTGCCATGGGGTTCAGGTGCTGATTAGGAAGGGCCACTAACACCTCTCCACAAACAAGGCTTTTTTAGCAGCTCCTCAACCTGTGAGCCTTCTGAAGGGGCTGCCCTGACCAGCATCACAACCTGGGTCAGCCAGACAGAGGAGTAGTAGTGAACTGTTCTGTTTCCTCACCTGATTTCCATTTCATTCATTGGTCACTCAAGCCAGGGAAATACTCCAAGATCCTTGTGCTTGGGTGTCTCTTGCTTCAGAAGCAGCTTTGCAAGCCAATGCATTAAGCAAGGGGCTAGCACTGACAGATCCTGTGCTAGGAGCATAATGAAGGCACTGTGGTGCCAGCCTGCATCTCTTAGCCTTCAGGCTGTAGGATGGCAGTAGATGGGAGACACAACTCCCAACTGCTCTACTGGGGTGGCACATCACCAGACTTAGAGGTATGGCTGGGATACCACAAAGGTGCCTGCACTGACCACAGCTCTCTGCTGGCTCAAAAGGGAAAGAGCAGAGAGCAGCACAGCCACACAACACACACCAACCATCAGTGTGGGTGATGCGGGACAGGGACATTTACAGCTCCCACAAGATGCGCTCTATTTCAATTCCCTTCTGCTCTTCCAGCCCTGGATGGAACCTTAAAAATACAGACATCTAGCCCACATGTTGCTATCCCAGCTCAATGAGGAGAGGATGAGCTCAATTCTTCCAGTCAAATGGGAAGTGACAAAAAAAACCAGTAGTAATGGTGGTAGTAGTAGTACTATTTTGTTAAAATCAAATAAAAATGTCCCCAGGAAATCAAAGACAAAACAGGAGAAGGGATACAGAGAAGTCTCTGTTACTGCTTCAGTGGAAGAGAGATATTCCTGGTTGCAACTAAAGGTAACTCAGGTGCAGGAAGAAAACTGTCACAGTCTGCCAATGTCATGCTCCATAGTACTGTTTTCCCATACCGAAGTGCTACAGAACTGCGAGAGCAGCTCATCTGGGAGAGGATGCTCAGACACACTGCTTACTGCTTCCCAGCACCAGAGCTGGATCTGCAAGAACAGCAGATGTGAGACAACGATCACACACATTCCTCTGGCACTGCAAATCAACAGCCAAACCACAAGCACCCAGGGGTACAGGGCACCATAAGTACCCAGGGGTACAGGACTGTTGGTGCCCGGGTACGCAGGGAATACCAGCCCTTCACCCAAGCACCTGTCATGCGAAGTATCTCCAATAAGCAGTGGGCAGGTTTGCTCCCAGCCTGACAAGGGCCCTCTTTCCATCAGCTGAGTCTCCCCACTGCTATGTAGGAGCTTCCCAGAGAGACCAAAGCAAAAGTCAGGCACAGCTCAAATAAGCACCTGGATCTACAAAAAAGCAGATTAAATTCTCAAGCTACAAAACTATGTTTTAGCAAAAGTGCAATTGAACTTCATGTACTTGTTACATTTCTAAATATACTCTGGTTGTCAAGACAACAAAGAGACTGATGGATCTCTAAAGTGTACTGTATCTATTTAATTGTCAGCATTTCAAACCGACTCGAGGAAAGAAAAAAATGCCGTGTGGTAAGTCTAATCGTCATGGTTACCACTGGCTAACCCCATAATAAATATATATATATATTCTAGCTAAATGTGCCAAGCCATGTGAGGAGCAGATGGGAGACATTCTCATAACTGCGACAGCCTCCACGGGAAAACTAAACTTGAGGAAGGACGCGAGAGACTTTACAGAGATCTCAGACACAACAGACAATGTGGGCTGTATCATCCCAGTCATTTGGCAGCAGCTGCTCAGGCTTTTCCACAGTGCTCATTCGCCCTGTGTGTGCTGGGACAACCCATGGGGCTGGAGCTTCCTAACTTGCAAGCATTCCTGTTTGGGGATCTCACCTCTCACCCAAAACAGCCTGAGATGTGAGCTGTTATTCCTTAAAAGCCTCTGACAGAATCTAATGCGTAACTATCTTGGATTTGTACTCCCAATCTAGCTCACTGGCTCTCCTCCCTCCAGGCAGCCCATGGGCATTGCTTCAGCAGGAGGATACTACGGCCTGGCCCTTCTGCTCTCATGTTGTTAAGAGCTACAGCAAGGGCTAAGTCCAGCCTTGGAGGAGAGAAACAAATGGAAAGAAACAGCCAGCCACTTCTGCAAATATACCAGCCTAAGGCTGAAATGGGAAACACCATGCACCCCATCCAACCTCTGCACCTTGTTTGACAAGTGACATGAAGAGCTCTGCTATTCACATGAGGCCCCTCCTGAAAGAGATGCTTTCCAAAAAAAACCCCAGACATTGGCTTTTTACATAGAAGACATCCACAACAATATCTGAGATGCCTATCTATGTATAAAACGATTGTGTCTCTCCTTTACTGACCAGAACTCATCCACCTATGCTCAGTTCTCACTTCTCTTTCATTAAACCAAAATTTAAGTTGTAGGAGAAAGGCACAAGTTTCCTCCAGGTATGAAAAAGCAATGGAAGACAACTCATGCTCACCTGGTGAGCACTGATGTCAATAAATGGTCAAGTTTCCAATTAGTCTGAAGCTTCCCAATGTTTCTGACAGAAACCAAATCAAAGTCAAATCACCCTGGAGCTGTTTCACTCCTTCATAAAGATAAAAGCTTTCTCTCTCTGCTGTCATACACTTTCATGGAAACCATAAGGCATTGCCTAAAACCATCTTCAGGAGAACCACAAAGTAAAATTCGATTTGGTTGGAAAACACTACTTAAGAGAAACACCACCTTCCAGGCACCTCAAGCAACACGTCTGAGTTTGCGATATTTTCCCTGGAGCTTGCCCCCTCTTACCACCAAGATGAACAATTTCTGAATTCAAAATATGAGATTCTTGGTGATGTAAAAAGAGCTTTCGTGCCTATCAATACAGTCACCATGCAGTTCACCCTTGCATACTGCTTCACAGAGCAGTCTGTGCATGGAGGAGTAGCATACGAGTGTTATTTCCAGTATTTGTGTGACAATTATTTCAGATACTGCTATGGTCAGGAGCTAAAACAGAGTCTTGGACACAAAGAAGCCTATGTCTCAAAGACAAAGGGACTTAAAGGCAACTGGTATTTTACAAGTATTTGGGTACACCTAAAGTGAAGCACCATCAACATTTTGTCCCTAGATGCTTAAATAATTTTGAAACTAAGAATTACCTATGAGGAACTTCAAAAAGATTACAGCCCTTCTGAAATGTGCATCCAGAACTTAACTGAGTGGAAATCCCAAAAAAGTGAAAGCTTAAAATCAGGCTCCAAAGTGTGTATTTCAACATCATATGGGTGCAGGAACCCAACTTTGGTTTTCCAGTTACTGAAAGTGCTCGCCTAGGGCAGCAGGCTCTTACAGTTATGGCTGTGGGACAACTATTACATTCTGTTCTAATAAAGCACGTGCTCTCTGGAGCAAACTCCCAAGGATGACTTCGTTGCTTTGGCACAAATGGACTCATTTGGTTGAGATAAAAGGATGCTCCCTTGCATCATTATCATTTGATTTTTTATTATTTTTTTTAAGATAGAGAAACAGTTAATTTTGCTAAATGAATGTTCTGTTGCCATGACTTCAGTGCAGAAAAACACAAAGCCATCAAGCTCCTTTTCCTTGGGGGTTGTTGCTTTTTTTAAAACAGGTATTTGATCATCTTGATTGTCTTGCTTCTTTTCCCAGCATCTGCATTTCCAGCATTATCCCAGTCAGACAGATACATAATGGCTATAGCTACTCCCTGAATTAGAGAGATATTTCTGTGCATATTCATCTCCTCATTATCTACCTCTGCCAGCTATGCCAATGCACTCTCTGTGACTCCAACACACAGGGCATTTCTACTTGCAACAGAAGGTAGCAAATCTCTCCAAAGGAAACCCTAGATTTATGGGATTAGCCCCTGAAAGTCAGAATTCCCATGCTCCTGCCAAGAACAAAAGGACTTCTCCATCCTGCCCACTGTCAAACCAGGCTGTTGCCCAGGAATTTGCCCTAGTCTAGAGCCAGAAACCTAAATTAAAGTCCTTCCCACTGCCTCAGTTTCTCAGGCAGATGAAGAAGGCTGTGCATACATGTCGTCTGCCTTCGTGAAGTGTTGTGACATTGGCTGAGTTAATATTCATGGAGCAAACTGGGGATTAAGAGTATTATAGACATTACTGAGGGGGGCTTTTTTCTTTTTTAATATTTGCATTGATTATACAGACTAAGTAGAAACAGCACTTGTACCCTGCAGCCATTATATCCTAGTAAATGGCTTATTACAGCATTCAGCCTACCAGCTCACCTCCATCCTGCCTCACTTAAATGCATGTAGGTGGAAGTGCTGCTCATTCCAGAGAACTTTTTTTTTCACTGTCTGATGGAGACTCTTGATAGTTAGGCTCACAAGACAGGGCTTAGGATATAAATACTTCAGCATGTTGTTTGGTACCTATTTATGACAATCATAGAACAATTAATTACTTCCCGTCTACGACTAATTCCTGTCTCTTCCAAAAAGACTGAAGGGTAGGTGAGTTTCATCACAAGACTTTCAATTTCCTGATGAGTCACAGCAGACCCACTACAACAAGCTTAATACTTCAATCAGACTGTTTCTTATTCAGGTATATTCAATACATTACTAAGATGTGGAGTGTGCTATTTTAAGGGCTAATTTCAAACACTGCATGCACAATGTCTTCTCATCTGAACAGTCACTCTCTCCTGGACGAGACAGATTACCTCCTACACTACCATCCCCTTCTCCTCCCTGCAAAACATATAGATAAATAAACAGTACAAGAGCAAAAAGTGAAGGGTTGTACATTTGATGCACTGATTTTCACAACACATAGTCCCCTCACCCACTTCACTAGTTCATTCCCTGCCCTTTGGCAATAAAATTACTTATGTGACAGTAGCATCTGACAAGGAGAAAACATTCACAGACTGCACAGGCTGCAACAAGTCCACAGTGTCTTGTTTTCTTCATTATAGGGCCAAGAATCATAGATTTATTTTTCTGCCCCAAGGAGCAACTCTGCATCCCAGTACAAATCCTTAATTGTCCCCAGTTCCCACGCCACCCACTCACAAACTCCCAGGCTCCATCAAGCAGGCAGGAGACACCTTGCCCAACCTCTGAGCAGCAATACAGGTTACAGGGAATAGCAACTGCTCTCTGGTCCTCATTATTTACTTAATCTAGTAAGTCCTTAGATTGTGTCAATTGGGCAACTGATCCCAGATGGATCATTTGAGTCTAAGACAGGTTGCACTCGGCATCAGCCTGACCGCAGTCAGCTGCAGTGGAAACAGCCTCATCCAAGAAGACTGTGAAGAGTAGAGCAATGGCCACATCTCTCTGGACCATGTACATGCTATGTTCTCATAAGCAATGCAATTAAAAGCTCCCAGACATCAACAGCTGCCTAAAAAATATGTGGCTATGATGATAAATGTGTTAAAGACCATAACATTTAGCTGAGAGATACAAGGTACAGGAGACAGACAGCTATGTTCTTGCTTTCAGAGTTGCTACAGTGCCATCAAGGACATCAGCTACTGTAAAAGCAGTAACTCCACAGATGCACTCAAGACTACACTTGTGCTATTTGCTAATAGCAGCTTTCCCCATGGCACAACTGGACTATGCAGATAGTTTCTACGCAAACAGCAGCAGTGCCAGTTTCTGCTAATTACAAGGATTCCAGCTCAAATGCGCTTAAATCAGAAAGTATCTAGGTGACATGAAACCAAGATCTCACATTTGTCTCACCAGCTCTCTGGTAGTGAAGTAACCTACAATCAGCTATAAAGACCTCTCTATGTCTCTTTTCTTTATTCCTCCTTGGAAAAACTTTCATATAAATTCTAATTTTATGCCAACAAAAATACAGAACTTTTTTGATCCATGCAATGCCCTCATCTTGTTGGTGAAATTGAACTGCCAAAGCAACACAAAGGACATGACCACTGATATTCCATTAAAGTCAACAAATCCTCCAAGGCTTAGTGGCTCCTCAGGTACTACTTTGAAAGTGTCAATGTCTCTTCATGTATCACATTTACCTAAAAGACTCAGGGCACCTTAAAAATATTCAATCAGTTTCAGTCTGTTAGAACAAAAAGGGCAAGTGGTGAAAGATCATTTCGGATAGCCAAGTCAAATTTGGAAAGAACAAGGAAGCAAACAGACTGAGCTCTAAATTTACAACATGGCAAATCTCCTCTTGAATAGGCTCAATCAGTTAAGGTCACTTTAATTAAGGTGGAGATACACAAACTTTATAGATTTCCATGAAATACGCTATTATCTCAGTCCGGCTGTTTATGCAACCGGCAGTAGGCCCCACAAGATCTACAGTGACAATCAGTTTGAGCTGCAGGTGACAGAGCAACACAGCTCTGAACACAAAACCCCAGCTGGAATCTCAGCATCTGTTCTCTCTGGTTTGGAGTACCTGTGATAAAGTTTCTTGAGCAAGTTTGGGCTGGACTAGCCAGCATTCATTTCCAACAAGATCAGACTGAGCAGCTCTCTTCTGCAGACAACAACCAGTTCCTTCATAGAAAGTATCATGCAGCAGCAGAGATCCTGAGCTGATGGCCTTGGCTGTGCTGTAGAAAGTGCCTACAGAGTCACTGCCTCGAGTCAAGTGCAAGCAACTTTCTTAAAAAACAGTGTTATGACTAAGAAGAAAATATAGGACTACATTAACAAAGATTAAAAAAAAAAAGAAATAACAAAAAAGAAACACATCAACAACAAAGATCCCCAACAACTTAAAAGGGATTGTAAATTGTAATTTCTCTTTTGGACAGCATTGCTGGTAGGATATGGGTCTGCAGCCCAAACAGACAAGTGATGAGATACAGTCTCATGTTCTTAAAACATGCAAGACCAGGATTTTCTTGTGCTGGACACTTAAATCCACGTGCCTTCCTAAAAAGCTGTTTAGAAAGTTTCTAAATGCAGTAGGAGAAAAATAATCCTGCTCGGTCCATGCCTGCATCTCCCTCTCCTCCCATTAGCACACAGGGAGAAAGCTGGCTTAGAGCAATACAGCATTTCAATTTGAATATGAATCACTCCTCTGGTGAGAAAACAAAACAGACGCCAATTTCTTATGAGCCTTATCTGAAGATATAATGAAAACCGACACATCTAACAGGAGCAATGGAAGTAAAGCACGGTGAAAATACTGGCTCAGACAAACAAACAACAACACTTTCCATCCTAGAGGATCCCAAAGTGCTTTACAAACTCAGACAGGCAGAAATAATTTCATCTGCTACTGAAACATGGTCAGTCTCTGGGTACTCTGCTCAGCGCCATGCCACAATGAATGAATGCCTTCATGCTGAAGGAAGAACATCAGAAACTGTGAGAGTTTAGGAAGGCATTATCCCTTTAGTGGGAACTCAGTCACTCTCCTGGAAAGTGGAAGCTTAATTTTGACTCATATGATTCAAAATATCATTATGTGAGGTGAGCACCTGAACAGCAGGTGCACACAATGTTGTATTTAAATGTGACCTGCTGCAAAAAGGATGGAAATCAAACTCACATATGCTGGTGCTCTCCAAAGGCTTCTAGTTCCAAAGACTACAGAAAATGATGGCAAGCATTAAAGTTTCTGAACCTGCCTGGGATTACAAATGAATTTCTTATTATCCACAGGACTGAGGAACCAGGATTTCCTCTCCCTGGTTCCGCTGCCATCTCCCCATGGAGTTTACGGTAAATCACTTCTCCTACCTTCAGCTGCTATCCAGAAGTCACAGTGATATTCAAATGCTATTAGGAACAGTCTGGAAGAAAGCAAAGCATTATTACTCAACAATGCTACTGAAAGCAGGTCTTGCCTATCACCAGCTTTCATGCAACATTGACGGAAGCACCATTTTCTCCCTCTCTCTTTGCCCCTTCACTCTTTCCACCCATCTGCTCTGCCTGCTGTAACCTCACTGGAAATATTCACCACCTGTTGTTACAGGGCTGGTCAACAGAGACTTCATACAAACTCAGTCCTTTCACATGCTACTGAAATATCAACAAACAGCAAGTACAGAAACCCTTCAAGGAAGAGACCCTGAGCAAGTGATCTGCACATTTCCAGAACTAAATGTTTACTTTTCCTCCTGGCAGCATCTGGAAGCTTGCAAACCATTTACTTGCACCTTGGAAATAGCTATTTAATTCTCCAAACACATCAACAATTCACCTTGACTCAAAGAATGGTTTTCTGAGCTCCGAGGAAACAATGAGCAAAATCATCATATTTTTCTTATTTTTTTGGCAAATGTCTGGTAAAGCTTTCTGAAAGGAGCTTACTTAATCTTTTCCCACATTATATTCTATATACAGCTGCAATTCCAGAGACAAAGTAAAACAAAACTTGGTGTACAAATGCAAACAAATCAATGTTTGGACTGATCTGCCTAAACCAAAAGCCAACTTCCCCTCTTCTTGGCTTAGCAACAGAGATCCAAAGCCAGTAAGTTCCTAGCATTTCTGAGAGGCTGACTCTTGGATGGATTTGTGAGTTTCTCTTCAGTGCCTTGGGTCTGAGTGACAGTTCAAGGGAAAATGCCTTTAGAAGGAATATGGAGGGTAAAACATTGGTTTGGACAACTACTACCAAGCCATTTCTCTGTGGAAGTGACCTCTCTCCAACCATGCAGCCATGCTTTTGCCAGTTGGATACTCATCCTCATCTTGGTTTGAATAGAGCTAATTAGTTTGGTTTTCCTGTGGGAGTAATTAACAAATCAATAAACAAGAAAGGAAAGTTACAAAGAACCAAACATGATTTACAGGTAAAGTGAGTTGCCAGGGGATTCAGGCAAAAAATTCATTGCTGATTCATCAAACAAGTCATTGAGATGTCTAAAGAAGAAGCTATCAAGAGAAGTCACTCTTCCTCTCAGTCTCTTATTAGTTACTGCTGGAAGTGACCTTTTCTGCAAATCTCTAAGACCATTTTGAAGTGCTGGAGACTTCAGGAAGTGAAAATTAGTTCTCATAACGAACTAAACTGCTTCAAAAGCATTTTATTAAAGGTTGCATCTTGCTTCTCTCTTACCCTTAGGTATTTAGGATGAACTACCTACTACAAGAAAACAGCCACTGTGCAGTTCTACCTGAGAGTCCCAAATTTGGTGATACAGGCACTTATTAAGTTGTAGAAGCTAACAGAGAAAAAATTTACTGAAACCAAGGGAGACAGAAGGTGCTTGATGCCACTGGAACAAGCCAGTAGCAAAACCTAAGGAGAAACCAAGGATCCCCATCCCTCAGTTCTGCCTGCAGCCTTGGGAAGAGCTTAGGCAGGGAGCTGACGTTGCCTGCAGCCAGCACAGACAGCGTGCCTGACTCCAGAATCTACTCAGCCTGGCAGAAGAGTAGGAGGTGCAATTGCTGGCAGGAGCAGGCAGAGCAGCAAAACTGGTGGAGATCATAAATGGAAGAGTGTTGTAAAACATGGAGGTGAGCACAGACTGACACTCACCTTCACAGTTCCCCCACAGAAAAGCATGCCTCACTAGACTCTCAAATCTTTGAAACACATCCAGCCTTCTCTGCTTCAATCCAGGAACCTTATTTGTATGCATATTTGTTCTCACACACAAACATGGCAAGGTTTTAACCGCACACATTTTGAACGTGTCCCACAGGCCCAAACTTACAGGCTACTTGGGAAACTTGGTCTTAAATGGGATTGTAAACCAAAGGAAAGAGTCTACAGATAAAGGTAATGGCCACAAAGAACTGCAAGGCAATTTGGATTGGAAGTGAGCTTTGGAGGAACTCAACACACAGGTTCCCCAAAACGCCCAGTCTTCAGGACCTTTTTCTTAAAACAGGACTTACTTAAAAGATAGCACTGACTGATCTTCCAGAACTGATTAGTCACCAGAAAACATGGGCTATGCTCTCCGCACTCAATATCACTCCCGAGTGGAAAGTTTTCATCAAAGCTGTATTATATTCTGTTCCAGAAGAACAATTAGGTGACATTAGATAGGTAGTCATAACTCTCAGAATTAAATAGCCTTGCTATTTATCAGTATGTGCTGTGCCTTTAAAAGTTTCCAAAAGTAATGGTCTCTTTATTGTGCATGCTGGAATATTCAAAAGCATTTCATATGTATTCTCATATCAAGAAAAGAGCAGTTCGATCAATAATGAAACAGGAGTGCTCCCTTTTACTTTCTGTGGTTTGCAAAGAGGTTCATGTTTCTGTGTGAGCACAGCTCTTGTTTTAGTGATGTGAAAGTGTGTGGTTTGTGCGATACCCAGTTTCTTCTAATATTTGAGTTTCTGTTGTTACCTACCTACAATTTACAGTAAAGCACTTTTTTATTCTCACACCTCTCAATCTCAAAATTAGACCAATTTTCCCAACAACAAGATTTTATGACTCCCTTTTCTCCCCCCTGTCCCCCCCCCCCCCCCCAGTGTTTTACAAATACTGGAAAGCTTGCTGATGACATCCACCTCACTAATGCAACCTGAAATCACAGAAGACTGTATTAGTGTTACCAAATCTACCTATACATGCATCTGTGTACACAGACACATGAAGCAGCAGACACAGGCTTTTCTTTTGGGAAAAGAATCAGTTTTGTGTTTGGAAAAGCAACTAGAATTCAATGGCAATCCCAGGGTCCCCAGAGACTACCCACAGTGGGTAGATTACTGAGCGACATTTGAACCACTATTTACACATCACCATTGTGCTATTGTGATTAGATTATTATTATTTACAAAAGTATTCAAAATATTTAGAACTCTTCCCCCAGCTCCCTGCTATGAAGCATGAATCTAATTCTAGCAAAAAATTTCTTCATAACCCTCCAAACAGGAAGCACACAGTGAAACTACTGTGGATGGGTAATCTGCTGGCTCCAGCATAGAATCATAGAACGGTTTGGGTTGGAAGGGACCTTAAAGATCATTTCATTCCAACCCTCCTGCCACAGGTAGGGACACTTTTCACTAGACGAGGTTGCCTCAAGCCCCGTCCAACCCGGCCTTGAACTCCCAGGGACAGGGCAGCTACAGCTTTCCCTGGGCAACCTGTGCTAGTGTCTCCTCACCCTCACAGTGAAGAACTTCTTCCTAATATCTGATCCAAATCTACCCTTTTTTCAGTTTAAAGCTGTTACTTCTTGTCCTATCACTACATGCCCTTGTAAAAAGTCCCTCTCCAGTTTCCTTTTTTTGTAGGCCCCCTTTAGGCACTGGAAGCTGCTCTAAGATCTCTCTGGTGCCTTCTCTTCTCCAGGCTGAATAAACGCAACTCTCTCAGCCTGTCTTCATAGGAGAGGTGCTCCAGCATCCTGAGCATCAAACCGAACCATGGCACTTATAGCACTGTGACCCTCTCCACAACAGACAAGAGCACTGACATTTTAGCCAGAAATGTGTCCATGAGCCCTACTCCAGAATTCTTGACTATGCTGACTATGCTATCTCAGCGACTTTCAGAGAAATCAATCTTTGTCAAATATACTGAAGGTGCCAAAGTGAGAATTCACCTGCTGCTACAACACAAACATCAATCCAACAATAAAAATCTCAGAACAACCAGAACACTAAGTATTTCTGAAGAAGACAAGTCAATCACTGACAGCAAGGTTTTCAACTCCATGGCGAGTCATCTGGTTAGCTCTGGAATCTGACCTACTCAGTGAGGACATCAAGGACTCTACTTCTCAGCGATTCCCCTGCCCTGCACATCTCTGGACCAGCACAAACAGTCTTAACGGGAGTAAAATTGCCATGCTCTATCTCACATTAATTTAAGAGCTATGGCAAAACACTGCATTACCTAGTCATCCAGCTGCTTTGACTAAGATTAATTCAGGCAAGTCAGGACACGAATGTTCAAACTCCTTGATGTATCTTGCACCCACCCAGAGAGGACATGGCTTTCAGTCACTCTACATAAACCCTGGTGGGATTATCCTTTATGGGATAAGTAAGGAGGTCAAGTGCTGCGATCTATAAAAAGGACATGACGGGTGTACATAATCCCCCACAAGGCACATCCATCCACCTTTAACAGCCAACAACAAGGATGACTAAGGACACACAGCAAAAACCATTATAACTGAGGCCACAGAAATGAAATTGACGAATGTACCGTTTACCTTGTCATCTTAACATGAAGTGAATTTATCTGATTTCAGCAATCAAACATGCCAAAAAGGACACTTTTGGAAGAGATGCACAGAGAGAACTCTGAGAACATTGCTTCCTGGGCTCTAGCTGGAGAAGAACTGTTGAAACTTTCTAGTTTCATTCCCTTGGATTCCCTTCAGATAGCCCTTATGCTATCAGGAGATGGAAATAGCTAAAGCTAGACTAACACAAGGCACTTTAAAACATCCTCTCAACCATTTAGGCAGGGGTCAATGAAACTGGCATATAACACACTGCTATAGAAGCACCAGAGTTAGGTGTTGCCACTGTGGGCAGCTGTAGGTCAGAAAGTGCTGTTTGACAAAATGTTTAAATTAAGGGTGGGTGCTAAACTGAAAATACTCTTCTAAATCAATGTCACAGTAGATCACAGTGACCATGGAGCTCACGTGTGCCAAGTTTCAATGGCAATTGGCTTTCCTGTTGCTGTCTCCGTGCAGGAGACCCGACCACACTCTGCATCTAAGCACTTCCAGGACCATTTACTTCTCAAAGTGTGATGACACTGCGGGATCTTCCTTTCAAATAGAGGCAAAACCATACTTGATACAACAAACAGCCCATGGGAACAGTTTTGTTTATTTTAACATGAACTTCTTACACACCTTAGGAGAGCCACTGGCTGGCTTATTCCTCACCAAAACACCATAAAGGAGCTCACGCTGCTGCATCAGCTTAAGTCCAATGCTGGGAATGGGTCCAAATATCTCTTTGGAAACTAGAGTGATAATAAAACTTCTGCTGAAGTTCTCAGGCAGCCCAAAATGGGCTATCAGGAAGTGGGCCACATCTGAAACCAACCACAAGCACCTTGACAACAGAGATTCCCAGCAGCAACACAGCACCAGCCGTTGCCCTCATCTGGGCACTTGGCCATTAGAAAATGTGGTAAAAGCCTCTTTCTTTTTGCTCATTCCTCAGACAAGTTCACTAACCACCACCACTGGATGCCAACGCCTTCCCTCACCAGTAACCTAAGCAGGATTTGGACCACTCTAGATGAGGTGAAAACTTTTGTCCCCATCCTCCAGACAAGCTTGCACACCCTCTCCCCATCCCAATGTTAACAGAATTTGTCATCAGCTCCAAGTGACCTTGGAGAAAATAGTAACTCTTACCTCTCTTAGCAAGAATTTGGAAAACCAGCTTTTACTGGACGGGTATGTCTGGCTGAGATTTGTGACCAGATGCAATGCAAGGTACAGTATGTGACCCAGAGAAATACTACCATCAGCTAACAACAGCACAAATTTCTTTCTTCCCTGTCCTTCATTAGCCTCAGAAGCTGGCCTTGCCAGCAGCAGTAATGCAAACTGAGACAACAAAGCACATTAATGATGGGCCTTGTCATGTTCCATATTAATTACTGTAGCTAGTGGTAAACTGTTGGTTATAAATTATATTTTGATAAACTGCCCTTTTTTGACAAGCCAGCTCCAATGCTTAATGCTGCACTTAATCCTCAGATAATACCCCAGGAGTCCTCAATGTGCCCAGCAACAAATCAAAGCAACCTTCAAAAAGCTGGCACTGCTCCCCTTTTCCTACGTACCCTGACCTGAAACTATCCCATTGCACAGCTTTGTTACAGGGCAGTTCCAAAAGCTCAGTTGCCAAAACGATCAGCACACTCAGTTACCAAGGGTCCTACAGAGGTGTCCAGCACTTCTCTTTGCATAGGAGCAAGGCAAAAGCCAGCATGGAACATGCTTACAGACATGAGCATGTCTGCACACATTATAACAGTTTTCCAGAAATGCTGAAGAATTACAGTGTTCTGCAAGGTAGAATAGCAGGGTAGCAATACCCAGAATAGCTCAACATTCAGAAGAGAGGAGGATTTCTTCTACCTGGAATCAAAAAAGACAACTAAAATCTTTATCCAAAACCTTAATATTCTTATTTTTGTTTCTTTTTAATTCAGTGACATTTAGCTAGCAGAACAGCTGTTAGCAAAAGTCTAGGAGAGGTGGAATCCCATTTTCTATATGCAGAAAAATGTTTTGGAGGAAACTGCAATTTCACAAAAATACCTGCTTAGCAAAGTACATTTTAAAAAGCGGAAAAATATGTTTTCTTTTTTCTAAGGTAGCAAAAGGTCCACCACAGCCCATGAAAAGGATCCCAAGCTTGAGGAACAAAGGTATAAAATTATTTTGCAATGCACATGCAGAAAAATAAGGAGGAGGAATGTGCCCTTTGAGAAGCAGTACAGGGAGAGACACTCCATCTCAGGCAGATGCGCCCATCACCTTCAACCATCATCAAAACATGTGAAAAAAATTGCCATGGTCTTCCCAAAGAGCACGTCCAGCTCTCATTGGTGACAACCATGACTTTGCAGCTGGCTTTAGATGGACCTGCATCAAGCCCGGCACAGACAATGGTCTCCCTTATTTTACTCTCAAGGCACAACTCACCACACTCAGCAATAACAAAATGTTGCATATGGGATTTACAATGCTAAAAGCCCAAAAGCTCAGGTTAAGGATCAGCAGTGGCAACCAAGAATCCCATCCTCTCCTCCACAGAAGGATGCAAAGCCCTTTGGCATTGCTGCAAGTTGCAAATTAAACTGCTTACAGCAGACCAGGGTTCAGTGTTGTTCTTCCACCACTGCTGGCAGATGGTGCATGCTGTTATTAAATCCTGATTTTCAGCTTATAATAGTAATTGTACGAAAACTTCTGCGCTTGGACAACAACTAACTATATTTTGGGAAAAAGCGTAAGTTTTGCAGTTAAATAACTCTCTTAACAATTAAAAAAAATATATAATCTAACATACTTCTAATTGGAAACACACAGAAAATAGGATATGGCCGTATTAGTTAAAGGTCAATGCCCAATACCCATCTCTTTTGAAACTGACAGTACTCTCGTGACAGCCATAAAAGCTGCTTTAAATTTTAGTTCCCTAGAAAGTAAATATAAGGAATCCAAAGCCATAACCACAAGTGCCACAACTCTTAACACTGATGTCATATTCAGCTTAATGTGTGCTGTAGAAGTCAAGATGGTAAAGCTTCAAAATCATCTCATCTATGGTATATGGGAAGAAAACAGTAATTATCCCCCAGCCCATTGCCCTGGGCATGTACCACAATGGCTTCATTTGATGCAGCATTAACAGCAGGATGTGTTTTATTTCCAAGCATTTAGCATGGGGCACTGTGGGGCTGGTGGGACTATTTAAGGGGTCTGTTGCAGCCAAGTATCTCACACTACCATATGTTTTCTTCTAGTTTGCAACTGATCCTTCCAATTCCAACTACCAAACAAAATGCTTTTTTTTAGGAACAAGTTGATTTTCATTCATGCCAATTTGCTTCTGTGTCAATTAGCCAGGGCAAAGGGGGTTGCCTTTCAGACCCTCTTCTGGTATGTTGGATGCAAGGGGACAGTGTAATTAACAGATGTCAGGCACAGTCCCCCCGATCCATTGATTTCTTCCTACTTAGAAAACACCTGGGGAGAACACGATCACCCCTGACTGTCAGGGGTCTTCGTAAAATCCATAGTCCTGGATTTACAGAAACTGCTAATCATTTTGGACGCTGAGAAAGGGGAAAGCAGAGTCTGATTTTAGCAAGCAGAGGAAATCTCTTACTAACAGTAACACTTCAGTGTACTTCAAAGGGAGCTTACAGGAACACAGAGCTGGACAGCCAGAAGGCTTCCAGAGCAAGAGACAACTAGGGAAAAATGTTTCAATCCCAAGCCACACTGAGGGAGACGTGAACACCTTCTCTGAGCTCAGAACATCTGCATCCCGGAGGTGCCCAGGCCAGGGATCACTGCAGCCAGACAGGCTTGCTCCCCAGCTCAGCCACTGTCACACTGTATCACAGTCATCACCCTTCCACCACAGACAATTAGGATTTCACCAAGCCATCTCTATATGAAGTTGAACTTCTAGGAAAAAAAGCAATTTTGTTACTATACTCGCTGGTTATTTCCTTTTAAGGTTTACTTTTTCCATGTCTTACATAAAGCCCTCCAAAATCAGCTCAAGTTATTTGTTTATTTTCATCATTCCACAGTTCTGCCCATGCGTGCACAGCTGAAAAACCATGCATGACCAGTACTTGTGCAAAGGTAGTTAAAATATCCTCGTTCTGCACACAATAAACCTCCCAACACACCACACACATAAAAGGCACAGAAAGATGACAGTCCACAAGAACATCAGACATTCTTGCTGAATATTACACTTAGCTTAGCACAGCAAAAAAGCATTTTTCACTGTGCACAAAGGCTCACACCAAAAATGTCTACCCAGAACTGCTCACTCATACCCACCCCGCGAGGCACATGAGACCAATCTTAGTTTTAATGAAAAATCCCCTTTCTTCGATTTCCTGAGTCTCTGTGGAGGAACAACAGCACTTTGGCTTGGCAGAGTGTTTTAATGAGATGACAGAGGGAAGAAAGGTTCTCCAAGAAAGGAAATGTCAGCGCCATGCAGCCAGCATGATGCATGCCTTGTATTTCAAACCAATATGAATGGAAAATTGTTACATCTCTCTTTTTAGAAGCCAAAACCACCCCTCTTCAGAGATTAACTTAAAAAAACTGCCCTATGTAGGCATCTAGACAGTCTGGTATATGACAGAGAGATACATAACAGGAGTAAAGTGTGGTCTGAAACAATACCATATACACATGGTTCTGCACCACCACCCTCCAAAGTGTACACCTACTAACAGCTCAGCTTCTGCAGCCTGCAACTGCCGAATACCTTTTCCACTGGAAACCTTTCTGTGATGATAATCTACTATAGAAGGAAAATCACCAGAGAAGGACACTCAATAGCTTCCAGCCAGAACACAACTCGCCTTCAGCAAGAACTTTGATTTTCACAGGCACACACTGAAGTTGTTCTTCACAACAAAGAACAGCCTGTCTGTTGCATAACTAACCTTAGGCTGTGTTAGATAAGCCATGCCTTCTCACAGATCAACTGACCTTAAATAATGTCCCCAGTATATTCAGAGCCAATAGGTTTCTCTTCTAGAGCTCAACTGACAAGTCTTCTCCTTCCAGCTATTTCTTCAGAAAGGCACACAAAGAAGGTTTCAAGAGAAATTGCATGCTTACTGTTCCAGGAGCAGCTTTCCAGGCCAGAAATGAAGCACAAGACCTCAGCTCCAGAGTCGCACCTCCCTTTGAAGGCTTCTTCAGCACTTTCTGGCAAAAGAGCTAGTGAGAGGCTTTGCAGGACAGAATGCGGACTGAAGCAGACAACTGGAAAACCCAGTATACCGCAGGAAAGTTTGCCGCAGTTCTGCCACGAGTCAAGCCAGAAGGAAAACTGCCAGCCATGCCGATAAAGCACTGCTTTGTATTCTGGATGGGGCAAAACAAAGGTCTGGTGATGAGGAGCTCTTGTGTACCATGCAAGGGTCAGCAGCAAAGGCAAATTCCACCATGGCATTTCCGTTCTGTCACCCAGCCCATTGCCAAGAGTGGATACAGCAGGATCTTTCATTGCTTATCTAAAAATGCCATTTAATATAGCTCTGCAGCATCACCCCACTGCCACACTCCACTCTAGAGGTGAGATATCAATACTCACACAGAGCTGAAGCTACAGGGCAGATGAGCTCTTTTTACACCGCTTTTCCCCATTTTGGGAATGAGATGAGGTGAGAGCTCTGCAGCAGCCCGAGAGGGGGGAATGCTCAGGAAGAGACAGAGTGACAGTAAGCAAGTCTCTGCACTGCTTCTGGCAGATCATTTCACTGTCCATGCACATGTGCTTGTGTTCCCTGCTGGTGGGAGCAACATTTTAGAATGAAAATGCTCTGCAGAGCAGGGCTGTATCCCTTTAGGAACACAAGTACCAAAACAATCGCCCAGTGAACCTGAGGCAAAGGCACTAAAAGCCTGGCTATTTTCTGACACCAGCTGTCATACAACTTTCACTTAAGCACCAATTTCCCTACTTGAAAATTAAGGGCAACAGGGCTTCCCGTCTTCCTACATGTTGCTCCACTCATCTAGCTGCTGCTTGATGAGAGTTTTGATACAAGGACATATGTAACACACATATCCAACAACTCCCTGTCCTCTTCCGATGGAGCACACTAGGGCAGAAGTCCTGCCCCACCTCTTACAATTGGCCAAACAAGGATTTATCAATAAGGCTCTGCCATACAAAAAACCCAAGCTATTTCATGTACAAGCCATCACCGCCTCTCACTATAACTGCAAGAGCCCAGACTTGTGAGGGTTACTCATGCCAGAGAAGGCCCACAGCCACTGAGGAGCTTTCTAGTAAACCAAGCCCTGACTGCAAAGTGAAGGGCTTGCAAAGCCGAGTTACTGGAATCTATTACTCCTGCGTTACTCAGCACATATGAATACATCCTCTTGCTTCATTAAACTTTATTTGGAGTACATGCGAAGAGGTTTTGCTGGTTACTTAATCAAAGGGAGTCCAAATACAAGGTGTTCACATAAAAAGATAGAAAGAAACATCCTTTCTAGCTTGCTTTCGGATTTTTTAAGCACCCATAGTCGATTTCTCCAGGTCAGTTGACATTATGGGGCTGCTGCAAAGAACCATGAAAAGCAGCCACAAAGTGCAAATAAAGCACTTTGGAGGGAAAATGGACACAGATCATTAACCCTGCATTCTTCATTATTATCCAGACAAATATTAAATGCAAAATCCCAGAGCAGCTGTTGCATTAGCTAGCTGATTGGTAGCGCTAAACACGATTGCTTTGCTGCTGTGTGTCATGCATGTTTGGGCTGGACTGTCTGGAGTTTCGTTATTTTAAGTGTCCTTAGGTACTCTGAAACCACAGCAGATTTGAACCTATAAAAAAAAAAAATCTCACTTGTAAACTTGGATTTCCTCAGTAATAGCCTTCTCTTGTACTGCAACACAGATGCTTATTTGCTCACACACACTTTCCTTGGGCTTACAGAAACTTTGCATGTACTTTCTTGCCTGCCTAGAACAGGACAACCATCTCCAAAACTCCTCCCTTAGTACAAGCAGGAACTGTATGACTGGATTCTCAGCTCCCACAGAACCCCTACAGTTAGCCTGAAACAGCTTGAAACAACTTCTAGCAGTTTATACGGGCTGAAAAATCTACCAGCAGAGCAACTCCGATCTGCAAGAGGCACAGCTGGGAATGGGAGCTTGGTGCACGGCTACATGAGAAACAAAAAGCAGCTATGTTGTTCTGCACAGCACTGCTTGCTAAGTGAGACAAACAAAAACAGAAATTAAAAAATGGCAACAATTTAAAACCACAACAAAGAACTTCACAGACTGCTCCTGAACACTTGCTCAGAAATGCATATATTCTGTACAGTGATACATTCTGACAGCCTGGGGCTCTGACACACTTTCTATGGCAATGTCCTAATGTTAGAAAAATCTGGTCATAAGCTAAAAATGTAACAGAAATAGCATAGGATCATAAGTTACCAGTTGAGTCAGAACTCGATCGGCTACATGAATTTTATACAATTTTACTCTTTATCAAGAAAAAAAAGTCAACCACACATCACACTGGGTTTGCTTCTGTCATCACTTATGAAGACAAATGAGCCTTTGCAGGGGGCAAAAAGTCACTCAAAATGGCAAAATTCATAGAATCATTTGGGTTGGAAAGGACCATAAGATCATCCAGTTCCAACCCCCCCGCCATGGGCAGGGACACCTTCCACTAGACCAGGTTGCTCAAAGCCCTGTCCAACCTGGCCTTGAACACTGCGAGGGATGGAGCATTTACGACTTCCTTGGGCAGCCTGTTCCAGTGCCTCACCACCCTCGCAGTACAGAACTTCTTCCTTGTAGCTAACCTGAACTTCCCCTTTTTAACCCATTAGTGCTCGTCTTATTGCTACAGTCCCTGGTGAAGAGTCCCTCTCCGGCATCCTTGTAAGCCCCCTTCAAATCAATCTGTAAGGAAAGAAAGGACACAGATCCCCTCACAGACCACAGTCGTGTGTGCAGTAAGCCTTTCACTAACATCACAGCCCTCCTGCCTATGAGCTCCGGTGGAGTCCTCCATCAGAAGCCCAGGGATGATGATGGGACAGTACCTGGTAGCACAGCGGCAGAATTCCCAGGAATCTGAGGTGTGCAATGCAGTCTTCAGCATAAACACATTTTATTTGTAGTCTGTACTTGTAAATCATTTGTAAATAATTAACAGACAGCATAAGCATGTAACAGAACAGTCACAGGTGTTAGCAAAGGAAAACTGCTATAAATGGATATGTCATGGTAATAAGATGCCTGTTCACCTGTTGGGTGCTGTAGAAATTAATTAAACAATTTAGCTTTCCTAAATTAACCCCTGATACCCAGAACCTCACTAGAAAGCACAGCTGTATTCCTTCTCTGTTACTTATGACCATAAGTTTTCCTCTTTGCACACCTTGGGCAGTCTTTAAATGAAATAACCATGAATTGCCCCAGACTCCTGCTTGCTGGGTAGAGCCCTGGGGAAACACACGGGGCCCATTCACCCACCCAGTGGAGGGAAGGACCATGGAAGCAAAAAGGCTTGTCCCAGCATCCTGCTGGGAGCTGCTGGAGTCCCTGTCTGCAGCAGCAGGAAAGGATTTGTTAAATATGAACATATAAAGGTAGCAGAGAAGGCAGAGGAGCAGAAATCCTCCTGCCAGGCATCACACTGCAAGGAAGCCAGCTCTGCGATTGGAGCTCTCCTTGCTCCTTGAAACACCAGACATACCTGGCATCACAACATCTTAGCCACAAACACGCAGCTGCTTGAAAGGCAACAGGCAGAAGCCTGCTAAAATGACGAGGAAAGGGGAAAGGATGAGTTCTCGGAGAAAAGCGGATGACTAAAAGGTTATTGAATCCAAAGCTGTGCACCAAGGAAAGCAAATTGTCAGCATCTTGCAATTGTTCACTGGATGCCCCTCAGAAAACATATAGATCCTGGCTCATCTGCACCTCTGCCTGGAAACAAAATCCAAAAGGGCCTTTTCTTGACAACCTCAAAATGTCTAAAGCTCATTTTTTGTTTTGGTTTGAACACCGTAATACACAAGCAATGAATTCTTGATTATTTTTTTTTTAAGTACAGCTCCCATAAGCTTAAAAGTAAATGGGAGCGCTTTGCTTCCTGGGGTATGTTACTGGAACATTTTTCTAGCACCTAATAAAACATTGTTTGGTTGATACTAACCACTAAAATATGTGTTTCAAGTCATGTAATGTTCCCTGTGAAATTTGCCTTTTTGCTCCATGAAAAAAAGGGCACTGAAAGGAATCCTGCAGCCATAAGGATCTCACTTATTTCATGGAAGTATCATTTTAAAAGCCTCACAGCATGATCAAAGCAGTGTTGAGAACAGATGTTCCAGCCTTTACAAATTCCAGCATAAGTACTTTTATGACATTTATCACTGCTAAATTCTTTCAATCAATTATTTTCCATGCAAGAAGCATGCAGGCACTTTCCTCCTTGATGAAGATGTGTTCAAACATGGCCTCAGCTCCAGCCACTGACCCTCTCCTCCCATCATGCCTCCCCATCCACCATGAGCAAGAGCTGTGTGGTTTCCCCAGCAGCTGTGGTGGCAGCCAGCCTCAAGCAGCACCAGTCCTGCAGAGCTGGACATGGTGCTCCCTGCCTCACAAGAAGAATTCAGTGTAGGACCTCCTGTGTCATGTAGTAGTCAGACTTTGGCTCTCAGCTGACTGTTCATACAGAAACTTTCCCAGAAACCTCATTTTAGCTCTACTAACTCGTGCCTGCTTTGACATGAGATTACAGCCTCCAAAGCCCTCTATAGGGTTTCTTCTTCTTGACCAAGGCACACATTATCACCATCCCACCATTGCCATGGCAAGGCCTGAGCAACATCCCCCAACCCTGCTTTGCGCAGGGGATTGCACAAGACACCTGCAAGGTCCTTTCTACCTAAACTGTTGGATAATTATAGATCTCAGGTGGGAGCCACATGGAAATGCCCTAAATCACATCAACACCCAATAAAGCACCTTTCCTTGTCTCCCAGCTCCTCCTGTGGATTTGGGAACCATCTGCCTGTGCACAGGACTGAGGATGGTACTTCCCTGGCAGGAGCAGAAGACACTCCTGATTACCTAGCTATAAGTCCAGATGTAAGCAGAAGATGCCCAGGTAGCTAATGCATTGAACACTACTAAAGCCAGACAAGCAGTGCCATGAGGATCAATAGTGGGGACCTGCAGGATTGTGAAGGAACCTGCTTGTTCTTGAGAGAGCAGCAACCAGTCCCCATTCCTGGAGGTAACTGCAAAGGCAGAGAGCACATATTTCAACTGCAATTCAAATCACAGCCATATTTCCACTGAGCAAAGTTCCTGCGAAGTTTAGCTCTCCACAGTCAGTTTCTGTGTATTCATCTTCCCAGGAGTATCACCAAGCTGTCTGGTTGACAAAGTCTAAATACTGTGCAATACTAGGCAGTTTCATGACAGTGAGCTGTGCATTAACGCAATAATCACAACTACCCAAGAATCTGAAACATACAGTTTATCTCTGAAGAACAGCATGGGGCTTTTACCCCCCAGAAATGGGATCTGAAACAACCAGCTCATTTCAAATTTCATACATTCACAGAAGAGGGTGTTTGTGAGAAGGACCCCACAATCACATCACTTCTCTAATATGTGCCTAGTTTAGTTTTACCTGTTTCCATGCCTCCCTTCCCAATTCCTACAACCTGCTTGCACATCCTGTTTCACTATGAACACAAGCTTCACTTCTCTTCATGGGGTGAGCTTAGATAACAATCAAAATGGGAGCAAAACAACTAGACAAGTTCACCCCTCTTGCTCGTTCAGTCTTGATCCCAAACAAAGTATTTTCTACAAGTCCACAAGGACTGTGGCAGCTCCTGACCATGGGTACTTGGTACCACCAAAATGGCAGAGTGACAGGTCAATCATGAGTCATCCATCAAGAAGATGTTAGAGTGACCTCTAAAAAAGCAGCACAAGGCAGAGGATGTCTCCCAGAACAAGAAAGGATGAGGAAAACATGTAAGAGGAGAGAGTTACGGTGATGTGGAGAAGAATATGGATGCTGGAGGTGAGCAAAGGCCTGAGGAGCAGCAAGAACAACTGAAGGTAACAATCTGAAGAACATAAGCAGAAGTGGAAGGGTGTTGGAGAAGCAAACTCAGGTGGAGGTGAGAGGTCTGAAAAAAGCCTCCACCAGCAAAGGAATCACAAGCAGTCACAGCAATAGGTCTTCCTCTTGCCAAATGCTTGTGCTTTTTCTGATGGACCTCTTAGTTTGAGGACTTCTTATGTTGTTTAAAACTCACTTACTTCTTCATTTACAACTTTGTATTTTAAATGCACATTAAGAAATTGCCTTCAGAATGCAGTTTGCTGAGAAGTAACACACACGCCTGAAATCTTGCCATGCTGGCAACAGGAAATTTCTGCGTGTGTGTGCACACATGCATGTATGTGCACAAGCAGGTGCATGTGCACAAACACACCTGCATTCACACCTACACTACAACTTTTCTGGAAAATGACTGTTCCCCTAAGTGTCCCAAAAGGAAGAGCAGAAACAGAGTGCGCAGCACTGTCACGCAGTCACACCATGCTCTTCTGCTCCAACCTCAGAGACAACCATCACCAACACAAAAGTCCTGCAGACCCCATCCAGCCCCTCTCCTTGTCTGTGAGCACATCATCCCCGAGGCACATAGAGCTGCATCACCTGCTGGGCTGGAGCCACCACTGGGACACAAGGCTGGGCCACTCCTACCCTTGCACTGGTTGGATGTCAGTGCCATTGTTTAGGAGGAAGACAGTGTCTTCGGAGCCTGTAATGCAATGAGGGGATTTTAAAAGGGTGCTCAAGACAGCGTCAGGACTTATCAAAATTGTTCTGCAGAGTTATTACAGCCACAAGCCTGCTCCAGACCTGAGATGCTTTATTATCTCATCTTCCCACTCCAACTGAATTTGCTGAGTGATTTTAAGAAACAGAAAAAGGTTGTGACCAAATTTCAGGCTTCTGCTCTAGCCATTAAAACAAGACAAAAAAAAAAAAAAAGCTACAACATCTCAGTCTTGTTTTTCTAAATAAAAGTAATGTATAGTCCTAACTTGATAATAAATATGCTCAAAAGCCATCCTTAAGTAAAAGCTTTTGATAACAAATTGCCTGTGCTAACTGCTATTTTACTGTTGAATTTTTTATTGTTGCTTAAGCACTGCAATTATGCTAATAAGCCTGAGAGGATGGTACACTAAAGCATTGAATGTGACAGATATAATACTCAATAAAATGTTAATCTTACCTGAAAATTGGAATCAAACAGCCTTATTAGTATTTATGGATATGGCATCTCCAACATGTTTCTTAAGAGGAATATATATATGCAATAGATATTTCAAAATATACCCTGCTATTTTTCATGCCTCCATACAATTTAATTCAAGGTGGCGATTACCCCTGCTGCTAATTGCCATTCCCTTTTGGAATAAGAAAAAAGAACATCAGCATCTGGGCCATGCAAAAACTCCTGCATATAGGAGGGCTTTTCCTCTTGGCATCTCAAGGATGGCAGCTATTCACAGAGACGGGGACACCTCTCCCCAACCCATGGCAGGGCGACTAGGCTTGGCAGGGTGCAGCAGCACACAGTGAGGCACTGCTGTGCCAGCCTCAGTCTGTCATCTGTTTTCTTTTTTACGTGCAAGCCAGGTACAATCAGCAAAGACTTAAGTTATTTGCAGGTGCTGGAGAAATGGCTTTTAGATTTTAAGATGGGAACAAACACTACTTTATTTATTTTATTTTTAAAGGTTTTGGCTGATGCCAACAAATAACCAGATCCATCTGTTTCACTGCAAGTTACAGCACTGCAGGGTTGGATTTGGAGCCACTGGACTGTTGCAGGGGATCAGTCACTGAGGTGCCACATGACTTTCCCCAAGTCGCATTGCATTTTGCACTGTTATTTCACCACCCAGTCCCAGTCTGTTTTCTCAACTGATATTTTTTTCAGGAAACAAGCTGCCTTTCACCACACATAGGTTTTGGGGATTTTTTTGCCAAACCTATGGGTCCCAGACCTAACCTCAGGGATCCACTGCTATGCACTTTCCTGTAGGCAAAACAAGTGGTGTTCAACACCTTTACTTTCTCACCTATGAAAGGGGTAAAAAAAAACCCCAAAACTCAGACGAGCCACATGCTCAAGACAAACTATATTTACATCCATGACTAGGCACTGCAGAAAGACCATTTCTACACAAGATGTGTTTTTCTACACATTTCTACCAATTTGTAGAAATTCTGCAATTCTACCAATTGTATAATTTCTACAAAAGACTGATGTGGTTTTCAAACGTTGTAGATTAATGCTTAAATAGCAGCCACTAACACCCAGCTTCACTCCTCATGCTGCCCTCACCCACAGAAGTCAATTCTGCTGACAGGATAGCAGAAACATTGATAATCAGTGTCATACTTTGAGAGACAAGGAAGACTCTTGCCACTGGATCCTTGGTGGCAAACATTAGGTGGGAGACATCTACAAACTGTTCTGATCAACAGTCACAGCAAGGAAAACTGAGCCATAAATATAGGATACCCAAAGCGCCTAAAGATCCCAACAAGGAACTCACAGGGCACTGCTCACAATGAACCAGGATGCAGTAGGACTTTCTTAAGCAATGTGTCCCAATGCATGCTGGCTTACTCTCAGAGTGCAAGGATGGAAACAGGACTGCTTTGCAGGACACAAAGAATACTGCCAATTGACTGAGCTTGCACCTCAGAGAACCAGCAGGTGCACCAGGGACTCCAAGTTAGTTCCAGCACAAGATGTCAGATGTCAAATCTTCAGGTGCAGCCAGCAAGGCAACCACTCTCATGAAGGTGGCAGGACTCATCTCTGCCATGTTAAGTGATTCTTGTCATTATTTTCAAACCTGCAGGGAAATCTAAATTGATCTTTGGCATATGGTTTTCTTTTGCTAAGTAGCAATGCTTCAGTGTTTACACTGACAAGTATATTTATGGGTATTCTTTGGAAATAATCTTACTCTGACCAGTCCAAAAGGTCAGAATCGTAAAAAATAACAACAACAGTAAAAAAAGCACAAGGCTGGAAAACCATCACTGCTATTGGCACTATACCTCAACTTATTAACCGTCCTTGCAATGAGGTGAACTGCAAGGTCTTGGATTTATTTGATTGATTGAAATCAAAAGATCGGGGGCACACAGTAAATTGTATCTTTCCATGAACGCATTCTGCTTTCAAGATTTGAGCAGATACTTGCAGGAAAGAAAACCACACAAAAACATGTACAAAAGTGACTTCAAAAAGGCATCCCCTTACTTCTCTCTTGACACCATCTGCATTTCCTAAAGCCATTTGAAAGTTTCTTCCATGTTCTTGTACCCCTGGGACACAACAGTTTATCTCTGCTAAATAGAAGATGATAATGAACAATAAGACACTAGCATAACTCCAGGGGAGACACCAATATTTGCTAACGTTAAGGATGAAACGTAAATATTAGGGAAACCAAATGAATCTCAAAGTCCAACAGGAGGTTGAACAACTTCCCATTGAATTGCAGGTGTCTTACTATCCTTCTTAATTGGACCGCAGAAGATGAAGCATCTGAATCCCGCTCCTCTCATGATGATAGCTCAGAGGCTGCCTGAGCCAAAGATAGGTTTGTCATCTGCAGCTCCCAGGAGAGTGAGGGAGAAACAAGGGAGATAAATGAGCAGACATCTTCAGGACATAATTTCAAGACCCATCTGGTGAAACAGCATTTTTGAACACAGTAAAAGTCTGCTGTGTTTGCTGTCAAGACAAGACAAAGAAACACAATGGAGAGCAGGAACAGAAGAACCAAAAAAAACCAACCAAACAAAAAAAACCCACAACAGAACTTCCATTTTACTGGTCGCTGGAAACAGAGAGGAAAAATAATCATTTGCTTCTTTTCTGTGTTCCATGTTATCTGTATTTTGGTCAGGATACCTGTATCAGTAGAACTATGTTCTCATGTCATAATAAAGTAGATGGGGTTACCTATCTGAGAGTAAAAGTAAAGCCCTTACATGAATCACAGAAAAGACAGAAACTCCCAGGAACTTGCTATGAAGGATCCAGAACTGATACAGCCTCCCGCTTTTATCACAAGTTTACATTACTGTGGTGGGTTGACCCTGGCTAAACGCCAGGTGCCCACCAAAGCTCCTCTATCACTTCCCTCCTCAGCTAGATGGGAGAGAAAATATAACAAAAGGCTCCTAAGTTGAGATAAGGACAGGGAGAGATCACTCAGCAATTACTGTCATGGGCAAAACAGACTCAACCTGGGCAAATTAGTTTATTACCAATCAAATCAGAGTAGCATAATGAGAAATAAACCCAAATCTGAAAAATGCCTTCCATCCATCCCTCCCTTCTTCCAAGGCTTAACTTTACACCTGATCTTCTCTACCTCCTCCCCATCAGAAGCACAGGAGGACAGGGAATGACGGTTGTGGTCAGTTCATCACATATTGTCACTGCTGCTCCTTCCTCCTCAGGGTTGGACTTCTCACACTCTTCCCCTGCTCGGACAGGGGTCGCACCAGTGGCAGACAGCTCTTCACAAGCTTCTTCAATGTGAGTCCTTCCCATGGGCTGTAGTTCTTTACAACCTGCTCCAATGTGGGCTCCTCTCTCAATGGGGCCACAGCTCCTGCCAGGACCCTGGTCCAGTGCAGGTTTCCCACAGGGTCACAGCCTCCTTCAGGCATCCCCCTGCCCCAGCTTGGTGTCCTCCATTAGCTGCAGCTGGATATCTGCTCCACTGTGGACCTTCATGGGCTGCAGGGGCACAGCCTGCCTCAGCATGGGCTGCAGAGGAATCTCTACTCTTGCACAGAGTACATTCCTTCCTCCTTCTTCCCTCACCTCAGTTTCTCTCATCCCTCCGGCTGTAATTACTCCCACACTGTAACTTTTTCCCCCTTCTTAAAGATATTATCCCAGAGGCACTACCACCATCACTGATGGGCTCAGTCTTGGCCAGTAGCAGGGCCATCTTGGAACCAGCTGACACTAGCTCCATCAGACACAGAGGAAACTTCTAGCAGCTTCTCACACAAGCTGTGAGAAGAGGCACTGTAGCGCTCCTGCTACCAAAACCTTGCCAAGTAAACCCAATATAGTTACATGCCAGCAGCTGTGGATTAACCTCCTTTTCTATGAGCTTACACTTCCCTCCAAAAGAACATCACCTTTCAGGTAACAAAGACACTAAACAGCAACGTTAATTGCTGTTGCATCAGGCCATCATCAGACCAGGCAGCTTCTTCTGCACAAACACATTGAGCTTTACCTTTTAACTTATCAGTTTTGAATAAGGTTGAGATAAGAATTTCACATGCTTCCATTTCTAACGATTGATGAGTTAAGAAGGTCTCTCCAGAAGTCACTGAAACCATTTCTTCACCACACTGAGGGACTGGTTCTCCTAAAAGCATGTCTGCCGGAGTTTTTCCATCTTGTTCATAAACCTTTCCAATGACTGAAACTGCCTAAGATCCTCAGGCAATCCACTATTTTTAATAATGCTCAGCTATTTTTAATGCAGAATATAATTTACTAATGTCTCTTCTAAATTTCTCTTCCTCAAACTTAAGCTCACAATTTGTCTTATTTAGAGTGGGCAGATTTACAGTTTATTCCCTCTCTCCATGACAAGCTCACTACTTCCAAAATTTACAAGCTGAGGCACCAGTGTGGTTTTCTCTCTCTTTGCCATGCTGCTTCTGCTCAAAGCATGTTCTTAATCTTGTGTCTCTGCATGTGTATTTCTTTTCTTACCTGGAGAGAACAGGCAGCTAAGATATCACAGGGCTGTTTCAAGAGAAGACGTTCACATCCAAACGCTGATGCATTCAGGCAAACCCAGTAATAAAGTACTCTGAAACAAGAAGAAGATTTGTCTTTAGGCTGGTAAGCAGAGGATTCAGTAGTAAAGAAAACCCAACAACACTGAAGTGCAATTTCTTCCACACCATTATTTAACATTCAAACAGATCTTCAAAAGTAACATCAATGACTGTAAGACACATTGTGCATCACCCTTCAAACTTGGCCACAATCTCTCTGACAACCACCATAAGGGTTTGATAAATCTGTGTTCTATGAATCAAAGTGTTCATTAACTTTGAAGAATGTTCTGCCAAGGTATAAGCAATACCCAGCACATATCAAAATCAGATGGCCCTGACTCCAAAGCTTATTGGCTGTGACAGAGGACAAACCTTAATGTTGCTACTGATGATTTTATTTACAGTGTCACTGAAACCAACAGAGGCAAGACTTCTAGTCTACTGTGAAATTTGTGCGGGTGAAATGGGATAGACCCAGAGGAGAAAAGTCAGGTCTGATGAAAGACTGAGTAACCTTTGTGTTCACAACATAGGCCTTACCTCCTGACCTTCAGGATGTTTTATCTATCAAAAAGAAATCTTTCTCCCAAAGCAAAGGGCATCACCAAGGGTTTGGTGATAGTGGAGAAGGAATAAAGAAAGGATTTACATGAACACTGTTTGGAAACAGAGAAGAGCTCTGAACAACAAACATACCCAAATTTCATGAGAGAGAACAAGCAACAAGGGGGAAGAGCAATAACACATTCGCCATCCTACTTTTGGAGGCTCTCAGAAAAACAGAAATAGGTGCTAACAGGCATTTTGCCACAACAGCATCTTTCACCAGTGGATCACCTTTTGCATCACCATATTCTCTAAATTCCTGTCTCTCCTTGGCAGGGGCTGCTGCTAGCCCCAGAGCATCAAGTGGCTTTGTTACAAATACGCCTTTTCCAAGGATTGAAGCGAAGAAACACTGAACTTGCCAGCTGCTATGAAAACAAGATGTGTGTTGCACATCTAAGGATGTGCCAATGCAACAGCTCAGGGTCTTCTCTCTTGTATGCACCAACCAACTATCTCTTTTGCTACTTTTTTTTTAACTTTGTAATCCTCAGCTGCCCTGGGCTTTTGCTTTCCTTGGTCTTTTCCACTTTTACCAATGCTAACACTTACAGCCAGCCCAAATGCTGTCAGCACACGAAGGTGACATGCTCCTATATAGAACAGATTTGATAACAGAAGTGCTGTTTCAAGGCTAACGAGGAACACCTGTACCAATAATGTCCCTACAGCAGCACACAACAGCTGAGGAGACTGAGCAATAAATGCCTGTTACTGAAGATGAAGAACTTAATCTCAAAATGTATGATGGTTAGCTAATAAAGAAGTCCAAATGCATGCCCATCTTGAAGAGTGAAAGTAGCTCCAAGGACTTCTGCACGATTATCTGCAGCATCAGACATGCTACCTCCTAAAATACTAGAGAGATAAGGATGTTTAGCAAGGGATAGAGATACAAGGAGCGCTTCCACCAAGAAAACACACAGTTTTTCTATCTGAATTAAGACAGCTGTTGAAAACCATGGAGTAGCATTGAATGGCAGCCCAGAACAGGCAGCCAAGACGACGACCACATGCAATTGAAACTGGCGAGGGATTAAGTTAGGTCAAATGTAATTATACAAACTGGAACCTGGCCAGGGTACTGGTTGGTTTAAGAAAATTAAAAAAGGTGTTCAAAACTTTCAGAGATGGAGTCCTCCTCCTGTTAATTATTTGGTGAGTCAGTCACTGGAGTCTCAGTATTCTGGGAGGCTGTCTGAAAAAGAGGAAAAAATGAGGCATAAACTTGAAAGGCATTAGAAGCGATTAGCAAAAGCCTTTGTTCTCCATGGCAATCCTCACTGCACTAGTGTGTGAAAGCCTTTCATGTTCATGCTGAAAAATGGCCTTAGTTCCTTTGATATTTCTGGGAGGAAGCATTTAAATTTACAAATATTGCACTGTCAGAAGTTACAGACAACAGTCGAGGAACTTCTACATGTCCCAGCCAGGTTGTACCTAGCTCTAAACCCAGCTCTCAAGCAGGCAGAGCTCCTGCTGAAGGGGGGAATGCAAACAAGGACACATGGAAGCTCACTGAGACCTAGAGCAGTATCTACGCTACTTGCTACTGATTTATGAAAGCCAGGTCATGCAGAAAAGGAGCTTGCAACCATATGGGTCCATGGCCTCCTCAGCTTCATTCAGTTTTCAGAAGATGGGGAGCATGAAAAGTAAGCAATGGTAAGGAGACCAGAAAGGATGCTTCATAGTCCGGTAGCTGAGTGTCACTCTGATTAAAGATTAGGTCCCATTCATGCCTCGGCCATAAACCTCCTGAGCAATAAAAGGAAAGTCACATATATCAAATTTTTCCAAGATATTTATTGCTGTGCCTTTTTTGACTAACTAAAAACACAGAAAGCCCAAGTCCAGAAGAGAAAAGAACTGGCTGGAATGAACTGAGATTCTCAGTTCAATCTCTAATTGCGACTCGTACTATAACCATGTAAAGCACTACAAAACACAAACTGTTCTGAAAAAATAGGCCTTGTAAGTCTCAGTTTTGGCACCTGAAAGTAGTAAATGCCTTTGCTACATCTGCATCTCAAAATCATCATTAGAGATGCTCTCATTACTGTCTTTGAAGCAGTTGGATGTAACAATAAAAACAGTACTGAATTGGAGATTAACCTTTTTGGGTACCTTCTTCAGCCAGATGTTCAGATGATGGTTTATTTAATGCATATTAAACAAACCAATTTTTGACTGGTGTGAAAAAAAAAATCCAAAACAAACAAGCAAACAAAAAAAAAATAACCCTCCTAAAAAAAAAAAAAAAACAAAAAAAAACCACCAAAAACCCACCCAGCACATTGCGTGACGCGGTTTCCCCTGAACGCAACAGCAGGCGAACACACACTGACGCCTCTGTCATATTGATTCCATGCACTTGCCTTTTTCCTTTTCAGAAAACAAGCCAAGGAAAGGCAGATTGGTGCAATTTGTGCTAATGGCCTAAGCGTAGATGCAAGCAGCAGCTTGCTTCTCTTCATGTGGAACAGTCAATGGGGACAAGTTCTGGTGGGACAACTGCTACTATGGCACACCTTGCCCCAGCCTAGCAACATCCTCCTCAGTGGCTCTGTAACAAACGGGCAAGAACTAAGAGCACAGGAGAAAAGCCTGCACTGTCTTCCAATGGTGTGCAAAAACCAGGGGCAAGCAACTATGGAAAAAAGTTGTGTTCTCTGCTGACGATGTGAAAGATATTGCTCTTCCAAAATGTAGCCAAATGCTCTTCCAGACAGCAAAACCACAAATGCCCTAAACCCTTCATCCCTGGCGCTCCTCTGACGTGGCAAGTCACTTCCTTGGAGTCCTCAGGCACCACAGAGACAGCAAGGACAAAGACTTCTTTTATGAGCAGAAGCAAAGTGGTACTGCAGTTCTTACCATTCTTTCCGAACACCTTTTAACCAAGCCTCCTCTGAAGCAGCTCCACTGCTTTAACTGGAAAGACCTGCAAAAAGAGGTTTTGACAGAAGCAGAGACCCTAGCATGTGAAAACAGGGCCAAACTGCTACAAGTCAGAGAACACCATAAGTAACAGTATTATAATGTTTTTTTGAGTTTAAAATATTCAGCAAGGTCAACACACTTATCTCCAGGCCTGTAAATGACTCATCAACAGCATCATGCCAAAGGCAGCCACCTCACCCATGCTGGGTCTCTCCAGCAGAGCCACCAGCAGCAGCTCCCAGCCCCAAGCACCCTAATTAGCAAAAGGTAGAGAGGGTGCTTAACAGCAATGTCAATGCCCTGAACAGTGACATTAGGATGAAAACCTGCGCAGTCCATCACCATGGCCACAAGCACTCTCCTGGCTCCTCAATGCACACCATCACCATACCTCATGTGGGCACTGTTGCAAGAAAGTAGAAAGGCACAGGACTGATGCTACGGAGACCACACGGAATACATTTTTCAGCATGCTTACCCACACCAGGCCAACCCAGCAGAGGCTGGGGAGAGCAAGGCAGCCTAAAGGGTTTCATGCCAAAGAGGGACCCACTGCTGAGAAAAACAGGCAGCCAAGGTGGCCAGACTGTACAGGGGAAGGTCTCCCTGCAGTGGCAGTAGTGATTAACTGTTACCAATAATGGCCTCTAGCGCTCGAAACACAGCACAAGGAAATGGCATGGAAAGGACTAATGCCAAGCAAAAATAAGATGAAGTCAGGGCTGTTGCTCAAGTAAGAAGGTTTTTTCACCTAGGCTACTTGCTAGGACAAAAAAAAAAAAAAGAGAAAGTTTCCATATGCAGGGACGTCCTGTTCACTGTATTAAACTGAAGAGATGACTCAAGAGGGAACAGCTTTTGGTAGGCAGGGAGAGAAAAAATCAATTTCAGGTTGCTACGGACAACTGGGCTGTCTCCTGTAAACTAAATTGGATTCAGTTCTATGAACCTGAATGCTAAACATTCCCTGAAATACAACACACACACTCTCCAAAAAAACAAACACCATAAAATACAGACTTGTGTCATCTCCCAGCTTTTTTGCTGAACTAAGGACACGCTCAAACCTGCTAATTATTGCAAAATACAGGACTAGAGTTTTGGCTCCGCAGTGGCATTCTGTCAGCTCAACACTGACTACTGCCTTACAGGGAAAAGATATTCAATGGCAGGGTGGCATTTGGCAAAAGGAACCAGAGCAGTGCCCACATTCCCTTCGCTCTGGGCCCTTTCATGTGCTCTAGGCTTGCTGCAGGATCTAAAAATTGTTCTGCCAATCCAGGCTCAGCTAGCAAGGGCCAGAGAAAGCTAGCAAGGGCCTAGGGATTTCAAGCACATCCTGTCCTATCTTTGTCAAGCATGTTGTAGATAGTCCTTCACCATGAGGGTGATGAGGCACCGGCACAGGCCGCTCAGAGAAGTTGTGGCTGCCCTGTCCCTAGTAGTGTTCAAGGCCAGGTTGGATGGGGCTTTGAGCAACCTGGTCTAGTGAAAGGTGTCCCTGCCCATGGCAGGGAGGTTGGAGCTGGATGATCTTTAAGGTCCCTTCCAACCCAAACCATTCCGTGATTCTATAATAATGGATGTAAGCAGTGTAAACTGTCTGGTCCTTGAATAGTCTGAATAGAAACAACATTCTCCAGCTGAGCAGCTGACCTGCGGTCACAGCAGCCAAGTAGGAACCTTACATAGACACTGGAGACAACACTGTGGCCATGGTTCGACAGCTGTCCTCTCCCCATACCTCACACTGGAATAATTTCTAACAGGTTTTAAGCACCATCTCCACTTTCTGCAGCTTGTAAAGATGTATGGGCACAGGGCTGCATCACTTCCACGCCTGTGGGATGTTCTCCTCCAGCGCACGCTTCGTCAGTAGCCTATAGCGGAGATCCCCTCTGCAAACCAGAAATCCCCCAGTCCTCACACTCCCCAGAGTGAGAAAGGCAGGGAGCAATGGCAGCCCTGGGAGCCTCACCACCTCTCTGTGCTGGGCATGTTAATCCCTGTAGTCCTCGGGAGCCAGGGGAACTGGGAGCTGAGGAGAGACATTTAAGAAAGCAGAACTACCATTTGGCAAAGATCACAGCCACTGGCCAGCAGCTGCACCAGGCTTTTCACAGGTTGGAAATAAGAAAACAAAATCAAGGCTGGAAGGAGCTGATCCCCCATGAAATACAGAAATCAGGCACGGGACGACTGTGCTCCATGTGTGCTAGCACGCTTTGTGGCATGGCCTCTGGCATGATACTGGGCTTGAGCTGCACAGTTAGTTATGTTTCTATCATCACATTTAGCTCAGCACCAGCCATGCAGCATCCTTCTGCATCATGGGTGGACCCAGGTGACAGACATCAGCCCATCATGGCAGCCCACTGAGAAAACAAAGGGTAAGAGCTGTATGCTGAACTCCAAACCTCTGGAGAAGAGGAGATGAAGCATCTGATTCTATACCATTCTCCAATAGCTGTTAAGCAATCAAATAAATCCATCTAGATCAATCTCTCCATGAAGATAACAGGAAACATTACCATTCCACGATCATATAAGTCTTAATTTTATGGAGCAGTTGATGTTTTTCCAATGAAATGTACCATTAAAATGTAAGATTTTATTAGCAGAATCAATGATGTGCACAGAGACAGTCCCTCATGGCTTTAAAAAAATCTATGAATAATTATAAAACTGATAGCAATAGAGAACATTGTGCAATTACTACAGCTGTTTTACAGGATTCTCTACTAATGATGGCTCCTACTTCTGATAAGGCACCTTAAGACAGTATCACAAAAAAGAAAATAAGGAAAAAACAATAGAAGCACAGCATTCCCCCGCACTCAGAGGGTGCAAACATGACACCTGCTTTGTGTTTATTGAATTATCTTCCCCCCCCACCCCAAGCGATAATCTGGAAAGAGAAACACCACAACAGTTACAAAAATATTTACCAGTCACCTGTCTCTTTCTCCTTGTCCACCAATTAAGAGTGGTGTGTTGCAATCAGGAGAGATTTACTGCCATTTAAACCTAGCAGAAATGGAAGCAAGAGAGAAAGGCTGTGACCTTTCACCACCCACAAAACTCATGATGGCCCTTAACCATGCACACAGATCAGGTATATGCAGTGTCCAAAAACCCTGCACTGGCAACAGGAGTGGAGTCCTGAGGCTCATTTCTCCCACAAGGCTCACTGGTTTTCAACGATAAGCAGCCACAATGCCCAACTTGCAGCCAGGGCTTTGTGGCCAGCCAAGTGTGGCTGCCCTCCAGCATTTCACCCAGCACTAGCTATGGAGCTGGAGTGGTTGGGATGCTTACAGGAACCCCGCTGCAAGTCCAGTACCCCAAGCACTCACTATCCTCACCTTCCACAGGATACTATGAGCATACATAACCCTCCCATTTACCCCATTTACCAGTATCCTGCTCTCAACTGGTAGCCATCCCCCACATCAATGTCAACACAAAGAGCTCAGTCAAAACACCAAAGCACCCTAAATCTAATGCTTAAGAAGCCCACTGTCCAACTTCTCAGGGAGCTCTGGCTAATGTGCAAGGAGAACCATAAAGTCTTATTTATTGCAAAGTGATAAAAGAATGCACTTACACAAAGTGGCGCCAAAAAAAACAACACCTGCCAGTTCTATCCCAAATATTTTGCCTAGCATCCATACCTATCTATTCACAAGATTATAAGGTCCACTCACAGAGAAAAATGTCTACTCCACCTAGCTCTAAGCAACCTTTGGATGTGTGTGGGGATGGATGATGGGGAGTAACAAGAATACTCAACAGATGTTTTCATTAGCATAGATTTGCCATTAATTTCTCTCTCTTTTACTATCAAACTCCTCTATTACCCTTGCTGGATAATTTACAGTGCTTGTTGTAAAGTACAGTCCCCAAGAACAGAGACAGCATACACTTGATAATGCAGAAGTTCAAAGAGCTGAGCCATGCATGACCTGTAAGCAGATTATTGCTATTTCCTCACATGTTTAAAAGGGCTTTGACTTCATGCAGTGTTGGAACTTGTCATCATGAAACAACCTCCTATTACAACATGGCCCAGAGGAGCTACTATTTTGGGTCCTAATAACGTACTCGGTTTTACAGGAAAGCAAGAAGGCAAGCAACATGGAACAACCCAGCTGTCAAGTAGAGAAACAGATGGGATCCTTACAAAGCTACACAAATTACCTTAGTCAAGTGCTGTCACAGCCTATCCTCGAGATGGGAAAGCACAGTGCAGGAGGTAGATGAAAGGAACTTGTGAAATTAAGTAGCATCATCACCTCCATAAGGCCGGTGAAGAGACAATAGAGAACTGCTTTCCAGGCACTCTGATCCCAGGGCAATAAAACATGACTCAGAGTTGTTAGGTTGGTTTTTTCCCTATTTGCCTTTTGGCTCAGTGACAATTGTCCAAAATCTCCCACCTATTTGGCCCCCACAAAACACAGAGATCATCATGGAAAGGTGCACCAGGAAGTACAGGTCACATCTGTGGTCTAAAGCTCTCAATTCAGAAGTGAGTGCAAACAGTGGGATGTGTCCCTGCTAGCACAGCCATGCTGGCAGGCAGGATGCACATGTGTGGGCAGCACCATGGCTTCCAGTCCACAATTTGGCTTCCAAACAATCTAGGAACCCATAACACCTGCCATGGTGGTTCAGCTCCTATGTCACTGAAGGAGGTGCCTTTTCACACCATGAGTCAGTGGCGAACCAGGAGATGTGATGGACTAGTCTGAGCTTTCTCATTCAAACTCTCTAATAAAGGATGCTAAACCAAAGCTAACAAGTCAGTGCATCGGAAACCCCAGCATGCCTGGAGATACCAGGGCCCATATCTAACAAATACAAGTCCTATACTGTGTACCTACATTTAGAGCAGCTCTGAGCACAGCCGCCCATTCATGCCCATAGTTATTCAAACAACGAAGGCTGCACACAGAGGGGAGGCTGAAGTCAGATTATGAATGAAGAACCAGGATCGATTCCCTTATCTACCCTCTGCCTCCCACTAACTGGCAGATGCTATTCAGGGAAAACAGAATTTAAAGGTGGAGGCTAATGATGCAGCAGATTGATTTTTAGGACAAGAAAATAGATGTAATTGCAGTCTACCTGCTTGCAGCTTGCCAAGTCATAGCAAGGTTCAGGACAACCTGGCCTTGTCTCCCCTTCCTCATCCCAGCCCCTTTCCCTCCTCTGTCCCCACCAGAGAAAGAAAAAACCCTCACAGAAAAGAAATTCCTTTACACAAGGCAATTAAGTGCTGCCCAGAGCCAGCTCAGTGCTGGCTTCTCTCTCTCTCTAAAACAGAGCCTGAAATAATGCATGTGCAGAGGGTCCACTTTCCAGGGAAAAAGGAGAGTCCGAACTCACAGCTGGGAGGAATGCATTGTATGTCTGGTATTCACACTGTGCCCTCTTTTCCTCTTCCTTCTTTTGGCCATATAAGGAGCTGAGCATAGCAGGCCAGGCTGGGGAGCACAGCGCTCAGCACCATCAGGCTGCTTTGTTTATCTTTACTGGAAATCCAATCAATTCACCTAGGAAAAAGGCCAGTGCGTACAGCACAGAGCATCAGGCTCAGACATCACGCTCCTGAGACACAGGACAAAAAGAGAAGCAAGCTGAACTAGACCAGCCCAGCAAGTGCTCCTGCAGAGGTGCAAGCACGAGACGCAAGCACATGCGAAGAGGCAATAGTTTTCTTAGTCACATTGGAGGAAAAGAGGGTGCTAACCTAAAAGGTCAAGGCTATTGTACCTACAGTCCCAAAGGGCTATTTCCCAGGTTAGCAGCGCTTGAGTCATATCTCCACAGGAAACAAAACGCAACATGACCTTCACTGAATTCACTTAGGGCCAGGAGGATTATGTCCCCTCAGCTGCAGAGAAATACATCCTCTCCAACATGCACACGTTATAAACAAGAGCATGGGACTGCGTTTTAGAGAAGCCAGTCATGGGAAATTTTTCCTAAAGTCCTCACAATCTCCAAGTTCAAGTGTACTGCAGCCATTTCAACAGCAGACTGGGATTTCCATAACCCCAATGCAATTAAAATATTACAATCTAAAAAATAAAACCTTTTTGCTATTGCTGCTTCTTCTGTAAACAAAAGACTATTCCTGCAGGTACCCAGGACTTTTCGGGAGCAAAAAGGAAAAGAAAAAGACACACCCTTTCACCAAAGGCTGGAAATTCCAGATCATCAATACCCAGGAAGATTCTACATCAATTCCCCTTTTTCAGCCCTGTTTGGCACCAGTAAAGCAGTTCTCATTTCATTCCACAGGAAAGTGGTGGAGAGCTGGACAACAGCTACAAGGACAGGGAAACAACAATGGTGAGATCAATCACCAGCAGAGCACCACAAACAGCCCCAGGAAAGAAGGAAGCCCATAGACACATTGCCAATGTCCAGACTGTCTCCAGTTCAGTCCTGGCTTTTCCTCCCATAAGGAAGACATGAAAAGATCTGCACATCTATGGTATTCCTAACCCTTGGTTACATTAGAGAAATGTGCTGCTTCCCTCAGCCAGGCATAAGGGTCCCAAGCAAGGCCATGACAGATCATGAAAGATGGGGAAACTTAAAGAAAGCAGCAACTTGGCCCACTTCCCCAAGGTTGCTGCCTTTGACCCAGGCTGGTTCTCAGTTCCCTGAAGGATGATGGAAATCCTCCATAACAGGCAGATTTGCAGTCTTCTGTCCCAAATACCATCTCATTCCCATGTCTAAAATATAAAGATTTACTTGATCCTGAAGCAGGAGGTTTAGTCTTGCTCCCAATTTTATTTTGCTCTTTAGCCAGTAGTTGTTAGCACTGAAATAATTCTTCACACACACAGAAGCATCCAGTCTGCCTTGGATCTTAGGTCACTGGCCTCAAGAGTCCCCTCTAGCAAGAAGCCCCATGCTCTGAATTACCAGCCATCAGAACTCCTCATGCTTAGCTCCAGGACCACAGCAGCAGGCAGCATCTCATGAGCAACCACACTTCCCTGTCCCCACACCTCTGCCAAGATGTCAAGTTCCATCCCCTCCCCACCACCTCTGGGCTGCAGTTCCCCAATGCTGCTTTCTTCTTGGAGGTCCAGTTCCACCTCCTGCCACTGCCTGCTCCCAACCCTCCACTTGCACAGTTCTCTGCATCAGAAAACAGGAAGAACAGTGGCCAAAAACCTCTTCATGACATCCAAATACAGTCTTCAACCTTCACCTGTTGTATTCAGATGGAGTCAGGGATGTTCTGAACCACTCAATGAAGTGACATGGAGCTGAAACTCAGCCGGGGGGAGGGGAAGATTTCTAGCCTCATTAATAGCAGCCTGAAATTAAAAGCAGAGCTTGTAGTGCAGCTGCAATTCCAGCTACCCCGCTGCTTGTGTTAACAGTGTCGCTTTATTATGGTCAGGGATTAAAAACAGCTCCAACAACTAAAGGAGAAAAGGAAGGAAGGAAAAAAAAAAAAAAACAAAACCCAAAAGAAAGAACCAATAGCAACAAAAATTAGTAAAATAAAAAATTCCTGTGGGCTGGAATGATTAAAATAAAAAAGAGTTGTGTGGCATGAGGAGCAGGAGTGAATGCTTCCTTTCCCACTGCCAACAGGGCCATGTATGCCTCCTGCCAAATGCCCCCTACACACAGAAAACCACATTGTGCCCTTGCAGCTCAGCACCAGCCGCCATCAGCTCCCCATGGGATGTCACCTCCTGCCCCAGAGTAGGTGCTCTGCAACTACCCTGCTCCAAATAGATAGCCTGGAAACTTTCCTCACTCTCACTGCCTGAATGCTACAGCAGTAAGGGAAAAAAACCCAGGAAAACAGTCCTGCAATATGTAACTAATATGCCTGGAACTTCTCAGGAGGCACCCGTCCTTGCCAAGCAGCCAGAGGAGGCGGAGGGGTGAGAGGTGGGGGGGATCAGCAGGTCCAAGCAACTGCTCACAAGAACAGAGCAAAAGCATGCCTGCATTTCTTGGAGGTGAGCTGGTTGCCCATCAGTTCCCAAAAAGCAAATCCACCTTGCCTGGCCCCAGCACCTGCTCAGAGGTGCTCACAGCCAGGATGAGGACAAGATGAGGAGCTAATGGGAAGCCTTGGTTTGTAGTGTCTCTATACAAAAGTCATTGCCCTTTGAGGGCTTGGTCAGTAATACTGAGATTTGAAACTACTTTCTCTTCCTTGTGAGAATTAAAAGCAATAAATTCATAAGAAAGAAGAAAACTATCTCCCTTCTCTTTTGTCTCCTTCCTGACACAGAACATGTCCCTCTTCCTTTTCTTTGAAGCACTGGCAGTTCAACAGGGACAAATCTTGGCAGCCGAACCACTGACTAGGGTCAGGTTTGGCAATCAGCTGGGCTGTAAGCCCAGTCCTTCCCAAAGGGAGAGACCCTCAGACCTTCACAGGGAACATGAGGACCAGTGGCTATGCAGGGACCTCAAAAGCCCTGGGAAGCAGTTTGCAAAATTTCTGTGTGAGCAGGAGAGAAAATAAAATGAAATTAAAAGCGAAGAACCACCTCTATGCATGCACATGAGTCAAGAAATGGAATGAGCAGGCAAAATATACACTTGAAGCTCATTCTCCAGGCCTTCAAGGATGAGTGATTCTTCAAGCTGAAGATTCCTGAGAGGAGGCAGCTTCCAGCTGGGGCCACGAGGAGCAGCCTACCCTGATGTCCACGCAGGAACTCCCATCATATCAGCACACACAGCAGGACTCACTGCTTCCCTGTGGTTTTGGGACCACAGAGGCAGGAAGTTCGTATTCATCAAGGAAGTGATGATCTTTCACTCTGTGTTTACCCTGACTGCCACGAAAATTGCCATGGTTTTAAGCCTGGCACCTTTCATCTCCATCTAGATGGAAAAAACAACTAAAGGTGATGTTTCCAGGGAAATCTCCTATGTTCACTGCAAAGCCACGGAGGACCACAAGCCCCTACAGGGCCAAAAATATTACACATGAGGCTAGCACTTGCTTTTTTTCAAGTGTTTTTCTTCTCTGCCCTCAAAGATTTGTAGCCCAGAAACTTCAGAGTTTGGGATTTCTTTTATTTCAGTTGCATTTGTCTTCAAACAACAAAAGAAAGCAAGAGCAGCTACAGCACTGTCAGAAGGCAGGAGTTTCCTCTCATCCAAACAGCCATACCTACAGCATTTCAACCACTGCAGAAGGCTTGACCTTCAAAATCAACCCAAACCTGGGCCATCAACCAAAGCCACCTTCTTTGCACTATATGGATATAAACACAAGGACCAGAGCACATCAGTAGAGATAGGCTGAGCAACACATTCCTGCAGCTATCCCAGAGCTGCGATGCTCCTGAGACAACCTCCCGACACAACAGCGGTCATCAGCACCCAAGAAAAGAGACTCAGATTGCTCCAGTGTTTCCCATGAGATGGACACACAGGACAAATTTGGTCCTCATGGCTGCAGCTCCTCAGCAGCAAAAGCAACATTGGGATCACCCAACATATCTGAGCCCCATTCTTGTTCTGGGAGGGATGCAGAATCATTTTCCATAAGGGATCAAAGCACCCTCAACAGAGATGTGAGTTAGTTGACAGAAAAAGTCTTTGCCATTTCTGGAGACAGAACAGTGGATTCAGGTAAATTCTTGCTGCTGTAATGAAGAATGATAATGCCCGACCCAAATGAAGAAGATCTGTCGTTATATGACAATGCGTGTGTCTAGACAGCTGCTCTCAAAAGCCTGCCAAAAACATTTCACACTGCTCATTTTCGTAAGCTCAAAAACTCCAAGCCAGGGTGTGCAAGCCCTTTATAATTCCCTTCACTGTAGGGCTGTGACGGGCTTCAATAGAACTGTACTTGAAGCCATGTCTGCAAAAATATCACAGCTAAGGTGGCAAATCCCCAGCAACCACACAGCTGTCTGCACCATGTCCAGGGCTGGCTTGATAGCATAAGAAAACCAAAACCTCCTTATTTTTAACCAGCACAAGCCTCTGGTATTTCAAAAACATTTAAATTAAAACTAATAAACCCCACAATACACTTTCTTTCCCAGACACCAGAGCACTTTCTAAATACCAAGGTGACTGTGACCAAAAGTCACCATAGCTTAATAAATTTGGGTGAAGTGACTTCTCAGTGGTTTCAGCTAAAGGGCTTTGCCTCACATTTGCAGCAGACAAGGAGCACACACGGTCACCACAACTTAGTCAACATTCAGCTGTGATGACAAACCACCTCCCTGCAGCCCCGCAGCCCATGAAGTGACGCATTATCCCCATTTTGCACACAGGACAAATGGAAGCTCAAGAACAAACCACACACACAAAAAAAAAAAAACCAAAACCACCCAGCGAGAGAGAGAAAGTTTGGAGCTGCGCTGCCCCATCACACTCCTGGGTAGAAAAAGGGGATGCTTGAAGGATGAGAGATGATGGCAGCACCACATACAACCTGGCAAGAGGTAAATCAGCTGGGGCTTAGGGAAAGCACATGGAACTAAGAGGAGCTTAGCAAGTGCCAGCCAGCAAGGAAGATGCTGGGGCCATAAGGCAAAAAAAAAGCAAAAAATTGGACAATTCAGATTCTGTCCATACAAACAGATGCTACAGTCTTTATCCTACATAGGACAACTGCACCAAGAAAGACTGCCCCTCTTGCCCCAGAATTTGTGACTCTCTATGTCACAGTGTTTTTGGTGCAAGTAATGTCCATCCCTGCATAGGCAGATGGGGATGAATGCTATGGCTGGTATCAAGCTGGGCTGATTTTTCTCTTACAAAACTGTTTCCAGTTCCGGTAGAAGAATCTCCATGAGCTCAGACACCTCAAATGGCAAAAATCAGGCAAGTGCTGAGTACTGCCTTCCTTAGAGGCTCCACCAACACACAACTTCAGGAAATCACGATGGGCCACCTGCATATAATCCTCAAAAAATGTATTAGGATCAAACATGCTCCACCCTGATCTCCTCTGACATAAGTCTATATTTCTCCATTAATAGCTAAGGTGCTGATGACACCCTGTGCAGGAGGGTGTTCCCCTCTCAGAGCGCATCTCTTTCCAGAGCTTCAAAGTCTCAGTGAAATAACCAGCTGCAGCTCAGGGTAGAAACCAACACTGGGACCAGTAGGTCTCATGAACTACAATAGCACTAGAATTTCCCTCAGTGTTATTGGAATTTATAGGGTTAGACATGGTAATATATCCAATCCACCAAGGACTGAAACTTTGTACCTATACAGTGCAAGAATACGTTCGCTGCAAATGTCACAATACGTGTAAAATAAATTATTATTGCATTTTCAGAAAAGGAAATCAAGGCACCTATGGCAGCAGAAAGTTATCAGAGAGACAACATACTACAATCAAATAGAAACAACTCTGGTTTGCCCAATTTTATAGCCTATCACAGACACATGCTCCCAAGAACCCAAGTCTTTCCTCACTAACTGAGGAATCAACCACCCTTCTGGGATAACATCTCAGTCTTTGGGTTTTGTTCCCATTTTAGCATATCTCCAACACTGAAGAGAGTACCTGAGCAGAAAAGCATCCAACATCTCTGCTGGTCTTGCAAGGCTGGATTTACTACCTCAAGGACTAGCAAAGAGGATCTGCCTAGTCTGGAGGCCAGAGGTCCAAAAGGCAAGCCAAAAAGAAACTCATTCCCTTTCCTAACAAACTGTGTTTTCAGCTATAAGTTGCTTGGCAGCATTCCCACCAGAGGATGTGGCAGGTCAAGACAAGGGCTCATTCCCAGCCAGGCCGAGCAGGGACATGAAACACAAGAACAGACACACTTTGCAAACATGGGCTGAAGCACCAGGAGGACTGCATCTGCTGGGCTGTCCTCAAACAGCAAGGGATGCTGCTGGTCAGGGCTGCCAGGCTCCAGGAGGCACCAACCCGCAGTAGAGAAAGAACAGGAGAAGTGCTGAGGCACGGAGAAAAGTAGCCGACGCAAGTATTCAGGCACCCAGCTGCACTGCACCTGCCTCGTGAATACATTTGGTTTCTTGTTTCTGTGAAAATTAAATACGGTGGCATTCTATAAGAAAAATGTCACTTAAACTCATTATTAAGGGTAATTTCCTCTCCCACCCCTGTTCATTAGCAACACTCAAGTATTCATCAAATGATCCCGCTATTTCCAGGCAAAACGTTAGTCTTCTTATGAAGAACCTATATATTAGCACCGTCTATTGTTATAAATGTAAAAAGTTCTACCAAAAAATCAATTCAGAAGCAGTGTACCATCCACCTGAATAGAAATTTACCTTAAATAAACCTCACACACAGGGAAACCCATAAGTGCTTGGGGAAAAATATTCACATGGGGAAAAGATGCAGCAGCAGCCACATTACTTTTACCTTCTAGGCAGTAGCTTTCCACTTAAATATTATATAATGCACCTGCTTATTACTCTTATTACACAATATCACATTAAAGTCCATGCTGTAAGCATCCCACTCATTGCAAATAGACTTCAGGAAGGGGAGAAAAAAAACAACCCAATCAAACAACAAAAAAACATTGAAGGAAAGTAATCTATAGTAGCACATTACACCACACCAATTTCGAGCAGGCTGTCATTCTGATCACACCAGATGGCATTTTGACTCCAACAGTATCCTTCAGTGGAACATCCTTTTTACAGCATTATTCTTTCTACGTGGAGCCCTTTTGAAACAAATGGTACAAATTCTCATAGTCATTTCAAAAGGACTGTTGCTCAGAGCACTTCAACTTTTCACATTATCTTTTCCAATAGCTTGCAAAGCAGCATGGCCAAAACAGGCCATCTTTAAGGAAAGAATTAAAAATAAATAAATCATCACCTGCCTTGGGAAGGAACTACAGAACAGGGCTGTGAATACTAACTCAAGGGAGCCTTAGGCACCATTCCAGATCCAGGCCAACTCAGAAAATCACTTAAGTACCTGATTAACTTTAATACGAGCTTAAGTTGCTTTGACTTCTGTAGGAATTAAGCCGATGCTTACGTGCTTTCCTGTACAGAAATACTCCCTTAAACCAGATCCTGTTTTGTAGGGAAGCTGCATACACACACATGCAGCTCATGCCCTCAGGAAAGCACTGGCTCCCCAGCCTCGCTGGAAACTAGACTGCCTTAACTTTTTGGTCCATAGGTGGGCACAGTGTTTCACCCAGAGCTTTAAATAACCACCCTGAGTTCTGGAATTGCTTAAACTGGGACAGAGACTTAATGAAGGGTCACCTCTAGGGTTTAGACTTGGTAAGTGATGTAAAGGCTGATGAGAGACGATACAACACAACTGAGTTGCAGATCAGTCCAAGAAGAGAACAGCTCCCTGGGCTCAGTTGCATCTCCTCTGGAACACAGTGTGGACCAGCCCTTGGCTGTGCACACAGTAGATACAGAAGGACCTTCTACTGGTCCCTTTTGAGCCACCACTTTGCCTGGAGGGGTATGGGCTATGGCTCACAACACCAAAGGGTTTGGTACAAACCCACAGCCAAAAAGCTCTCAGCTTCAAAAGGGACACCACATTTCAACACCTCTCCGTGCTATCCATGAGGAAGGAAACCATTTCCTCCCAGTCTTCCACCACAGAAAAAGATGACACAAGGACCTCACTGGCATCCGTTTCCTTCAAGGATGGTCCATGTCAAACCCAGCAAGCTCCAGGATTCCCAGGCCAGATGTTCCCAATTCACTGAGGCACAGAGTAGAAGGGTTATGGTGCGGTGCTGCAGCCAACCCTTCACAAACGACCACAGTTGCTGGCCCACATTATGTTTGCAGCCACCACCATGCAACCCAACATATCTGCTAGTGCTGCTAGTGCAGCACGGTCTCACGTGTGGCAACCACAGAGCCAAGAGCAAGGAAGGATGCAACAATGACAGAAAGCACTCTTTAGTCATGCCTAGCAAGGTGAGCTGATGGATTACAGCAATGACCGAAAGGCATCTGAACCAGTCTTATCATCAGGGAGCTCTCATATTTCAAAACAGAACCTCAGCCAAAAAAAGCCCCTTTGCCCAACCCCTCCCCTCACCAGATAAACTCTTGCTATTACAGTTAATTGCAAGCACATTGTTCCTACAGCTTCTCTGATAGAAAAGAAGTCCTACTAAGTAGGAGCTTGGTTTTTCCCATTTTGCCCATTTTCAAGGCAGTGCAATAAATTATTATTATATATGTTGGCTTTGCAGACAACTAAAGCACCCATGCTGAGTGCCTGCGCAGAGGCATGCTGTTTCTCAGTGTGATCCGAAATAGCCAAGATATTAAAATCCCGCAAAGAAATGAGTTTCTAATGGAAAAATTGATGGGCCAGATGTTGACATTGATGATAATTTGATAATTTTGCTAGCTGTGTGCAGAGTCCAAACTCCTCTATGTTACAGGGCCTCACCCTTCTCCATTCCTCAATGACCCACATTACAGTCTAGTTGCTCCCACATCCACCCACCCCTTGGGTTACTCACCCAGAAGAGTGATGCACACTACCCTTTCCAAGCCCTGGCCCTTTCTCTGCATTAATCATCACTCCCAAAGCACATGGATAAGAGTGATAAACTCTTCAGAGCTGAAGTTGGCATGGGAGAAGAAACACTTCACAGTAAGACATCAAATGCTGCATGGAGGTTTTGGATTCCACTGACTCAAAGGCTCCCCACAACCCTCCATTTCAGGAAGCCCCAACTGAAAAAAAAATCAACTCTACTTCAACACTCTGTTCAGCATTGCAAGATGACTTCATTTTACCTCTTGAAATCCCTCTCTTTCTTTTGGATGCCACTCAGTGAAAATATTATAAGATATCTCTGTGGATTCAAGATCTCAAGGTCTTAAGATTGAGCCCTTTGCCAGGCAGCAGGAAAGGATCAGGACAGCAAAGTACACACTCCCAGCAGACCTACAACTTCACTGTGCCTGGGATTGGTGTCAGATTTAAACACGCACTGGTTGTTTTAAACTACTTGTCCCCATATGGCAAAACAGGCTGCAGGAGCAACGCAGCTGCCTGACCCATCAGCCCTGTGCCCAAAGGCAAGACCAAGGGTGTTGGTTGCCAGGGCTGCTGCATGGAGGGCACCAAGCAACATTATTCCCTGCTGCAACATAAATTTCAGGGCCTTTTCCCCCCACCCTGTGACGTCCTTCACCCTGTGCAATGGGATCCTGTATCTCCTGTAGCAATGGGGCCTGCAGAGCCTGAGCAAAGTCTCAACCTGCACTACCACACAGAGGGGCAAGTGAATTTGAACTGCAGGGTCCCTGTGCAAGTCTTGTGTTGAATATGAAATGCAAAGTGATGTCAAGCCTTGCTCCAACTTCTTCCAAAGGGAAGGCTCCTGCCTTCCCTTTCAAAACACACAGATGCCAAAATATCTGCTGATATATGACAAATTACAGAAGCAATTAGAGACCACTGCAGGAGGAAGGACAGCCATCGCTGCAAGCCTGCCCCAGGGAAGTGCAGCATCCCATAGTGCCTCGCACTAAAAAGACCAAGCACCATCCAAAAGTGAAAAGAAAATAGAGAAGTTTACTGCCTGTTTCATTTAAATATGGATTTCTCTACAGAAACACACAAGGCGCCTGCCTACTTCCCTCCTCCCCTGCACAGAAACACACCTTCCTTCAAAGGGGCCAACAGAGCAAATAAGATCAGGAGTGACAAAATGGCAGGAGAAGGGGAGCAGCAGAGTGCTGCAACTTTGCATTTCAAAGCAACAAACTCTTTCTACTACTAAGTTTAATTAAGTACCAATAAAGGATAAGACTTCAGAAAAATGCAGGTAGTTTCAGGACCCATGCTTCCGCAGAGTCCCTTGCCCACCTTTTGGTATGTTAAAAACCAAAACAAAATCAAAAAAGAGGTGTTTTTTAATAGTTTAAAAGTCTTGCACAAACCATGGTAGAAGGTACTTCGAGATGCAAACATGAAGCAAAACCAAAAAACATGGTTTTCTCCAAATTATAGTGTGAAATTTCAAAAGAAGGGAATCTATTTTCTTTGAAGACGGCACCATCCTTTCAAGCTGTGCTTCAGTTGCCTGAATCAGATGCCCAAGACCACCAACATGATGCAGTTTCCATCTCTAAAGCTTTGGCCTTGTAGGATTTACTTGTTTAAGCTGCAAGAGAGGGAAGCGCATTACATACTGCTGACAGCGTGCATTTGCATGTGTGAGCAGAGATGAGGATGAGGTGAGATTAGGACAAGCCTGCAGGGAATTAGCCCTGTGGGTTATTTATTCCATGACACCACACATTAAAAGGCCTGACTGTCCCTTTGGCCTTACGAGGGCTCGTGAGTTATCAAGCACGTTTTATACTGGAGAGAAGAAGAGGTGTCATCATCCAGGTAAATATAACAATAAACAAACAGTGCATCCAATGAATACCACTTTCATGGGATTATCATGACAGTTCCCAGGATGCCAGAATGCCTTCCATCTTGGGTGGGTGGCCTGAATCAGTCCCAGCTGACAGACAGATATATTGAGTCAGAGGCCAACTTCCCAGCCCATCATCTCAGGGTCTTCAGACAGGACCAGCCTTGCCCAGTCAGCTCCAGTTCATATCACCCACAATCAAAGCCTCACAGTCCCACTCCAGTGCAGACAGGTGCCCTGCTCATGCCCTGTCCTTCTAGACCAGACTTCACTGAGCATCTTGAGGGATTTCCTAGTGGAAACCAGGTGGCCTCATTCCTACTGACCCATTCTCACCATAACATATTTCTCATTTCTGAGTGACTGGCTGCTCTCTCTTGGTTCTGGTTAATATTATTTGTGTTTTAATGCTTTCTAGGAACCATTCCAGCTCTACGTCACAACAAATACCACTGGGTAGGGGAAACACTTAATCTGCCTGGCCATGCTTTGAGTACTTCACTTTGGGAACTGGTCCAGGCAGTCAGATAAACAGCACTGCCTATCCCATGGCCAGAGCTGTCCCCACAAACACTCAGCCTCACTGGGGAAGTGGCCCATAGGTCTGAAGGTGGCTTTCCCCAAGGTTGAATTCTGGAACTCCTCCAGAAATCTGTGAGCAAGCAAAATAAAGAGGGAACCCACAAAAGCTTGAGATCAAAGGGCTCTGTGTGTTCCTTTTCCTTGCAGACACATGGGGTATTTCCAGTTTTCTTTCTCTTGGTCTCATGGGGAGCTGGTCTTTCCGCAGCCATCATTGCCACAGTACATGTCTGCCTGAGGCTGAGCTGGTGTTGTACAACACCCAGGAGGAGGTTTCCACAGCACCACTTACCAAAAGTGGAAACTGATGCATGGAGAAGCATGGGAGGCGCTGCTCCAAAATTCAAGAATCAATTCACTTGAGACTACTGATTCTCATACTAACCTTGAGCCTGGCCTGTTTAACTTAAGAATTTCCACATGGACCTCACCAGAACATAACAGGCCTTCTGGAAATCAGTGAAGGGGCTCAAAATTACAGAAGCAATCTGTGGCAGAACTGAAAATAGCAATATTGGATTTTGTGGGTTCACAACCCAGCCTATAAAATATTTCTCCATCTCTCGAGGGCATCTGTTTTGTAGGATTCCTAGGATTTTACAAAGTGGCACCCAAGTCAAACAAGCAAACAAACAAAAGCCTTTGGCTGGAGCCAAATACAGGTACTAATGGTTTGGTGCTCCAGGAGAGACAGCACAGGGTACAAAGTTCAGTCCTATTAAATCTTACAAATTTTCACCTCTTCTTCTATCCTTCAACCTCAAAAAAGGGCAGGAAAGATAGCAAGAAAGGTGTCCAGCTTTGTAGGAAAACAGCAGGCCTCTGGGTAGGAGAGCTCCTAGGCGGGATAGACCAAGTCTTGTACAGACCATGCTCCATGTCCAGCTCCCATCCTGGGACCACACAGAACCCCAGCAATGCTGCTGCAGCAGCATCACATCTCACTTCCCCAGGGCCCCTGCACACAGACTCTGACCTGTGTACTTCACAGACTGACAGAATGCCTAAAACCAGAGCATTGGCAGAGCTGTTTGTCCAGTTCATGAAATATTTTTGTTTTTAAGTAAGAAGCTGTTTTCTCTGTTGAGCAGGGACATAACCAGATCAACTTCTTAATCAGCTCCTCATCTACAGTTCCACCTCTCATTTGCCATTTGTGCATTATCTACTCTCACAAAGAGGCAAAAGAAAACAAAAAGAAAGAGAAAAAACCCAATGAAGAAGATCCGCTCTTTGGGGCAAGCTTAAAAGGGGAATATTCACTGTCACCAGTAAGTCCCAGGGAGGGGAGGGGAGAGGAGAGGAGAGAAGAGGATAGGGGAGCTCAGGGTTATGACACATTAATTATTTGCTCACAGGTTTTCTCAGGAACTTGTAATAAATGCCCAGCATCTCAAAAGCAAGTTCACAGGGTGCAGGCAATGAGGAAATCAGGGAGGGAGAAGCGCAGGAGATACCTCAAATCAGCAGGAGAGAATTAAGAATTTGAGGCCAGGGATTATCAACCAGACAGAATTCCCCAGTTATATAGCTGAGAGGAGGAGGAGGGTGAATAACCCAAGGAAGGCTGAACACTCTTAGGTTCCCAAAATACAGAGAGCGCAGACAACAGGAACAATGGACCAAGGGCGTTACATTAAAATACAGTTTTTAGAGCATCCACCAGCATAAAAAAAAAAAAATCCTCATAAACTTAATCTACCTCTTCCCAGCAAATCCACACAGTGTCGCGTTGCAGCAGAGCTCTGAGCAGCACCTAAAGGTCTCCCATCAATTTATTCCCCAGAAGAACTCTGCTTATCTCCCACCATCAAGTAAAACATTTGTGCATGATTTTTACTCAATTTTAGTGTTTTAAGGAGAAGGAGCTTTGTGTCATACTGTTTTTCTTAAACCAAAGAGGAACTACAAAGCTTGAAAAAGAGATTCAGGAGAGGTCTGTGGGTTTTACTGGGGGAAGGCATTTTAGAGTTATTTTTTGTCAAAAACAGGACGTGCTTTTTCCTGTTTCTTTCTAATTTACACAGTCACACACTCAAACACATTTCCAATTTTCCACCCAAGCACTAATTTTGAACCCTCCACTGCAGCAATCTCTGTTCCAGCAGCCTTTCAGTATCTGAAGGGGGCCTATAAGGATGATGGAGAGGGACTCTTCATTAGGGACTGTAGTGATAGGACAAGGGGTAACGGGTTCAAACTTAAACAGGGGAAGTTTAGACTGGATATAAGGAAGAAGTTCTTTACCGTGAGGGTGGTGAGGCACTGGAATGGGCTGCCCAGGGAAGTTGTGAATGCTCCATCCCTGGCAGTGTCCAGGTTGGACAGAGCCTTGGGTGACATGGTTTAGTGTGAGGGGTCCCTGCCCATGGCAAGGGGGTTGGAACTAGATGATATTAAGGTCCTTTCCAACCCTGACTATTCTATGATTCTATAATTCCACCACTGATACAGGGAGCATCCTGACAGGCTTGCACTACCCCAGCATCTGCAATGCCGTCCTTCCAAACTCCAAATTAAAGCCCCTGTTCATGTGAACAAATTTTTTTTTCTCCATCAAATTAACCATTGCTCCTCCTCTTTATATATTACTAACTAGGAGGCTGAATCAACACATCTCAATTTTAGGAGGAGCAGCCATTTAAACCACCTTGTTTTCACACCAGAACCACTAACTGTGCCAAATCCAGCCCCACAGGATGCTCCCCTCCACATCCTCCTGGGCCAATAGAGCTCCCAAGCACTGTCTCTGTGAAGGTCTTACAAACCCACTCACTAGAAAATGTAGTAACTGTTTGCTTAGACTTTTTGGCTGGTTGGTTTTGGTTTTTTTTTTTCTTTACCCAAATGACATCTTTCAACCCAGATAACTTTTTCCACTTCAAATGTTAACAAGAGAGTGTAGGGGAGGAAATGGTAAGGAAATTGATCAGTCAATCTTTCTCCTCTAGTCTGATGCAACACTGGCCTTACTCTCTCATGCAGTAGCAGCATTTTTCAAATATATTTCTTTCACCAGAATGTTTAAATGCTTCAGAGAAATTATCTACTAAGATGACTGGCCTATACATTCTCTCTTTCCTATCACTTTTCAATCAGCATTGATGAATGCATTAGAAATAGCTGTTCTATTGTGTCTTTCACCAAGCACCTTCAGTTCATATACGATGTCCCTCCTGCTTTTAAATGCCACATGGTGCAGAGCGCATCAGGAACACACACCACACAAATCCTCTAAATCTACTCCAGGCTAATACACAGGAATCAGGAATGCAAGGTTTAGGACTAAAGTTTTTAACTTCTGAAGTCTCACTTGTTGTCAACAAAAGTCAGCCAAAAATCCACAAAGGTAGCAACACTTGGAGATTATTGGCTGAGGCTGTCAGAGCAACCCCAGGGGAACAAGGGTAGATCCTCCCGCACCCCTAGTCTCAAAGCTGTTCTTTGTGACTACATTTAGCTCAAGTCTAAAATGTGAGACTTACTTAGAATAGGAAAAGAACATGGTAGGATTAGACCACAAGAAGTCACAAGTGTTCTCCAAGAGCCTCACCAATTTCCACTCCAACATTCTTTTTCTCTAAATCCTTCCCCAACACACTTTTCCATTCATTCTCTCCCCTCCTGCTGCCTCCTCTCCCTTCCACCCCTCCTCAAAAAATCAAGCTGAGGTCCAGCCTAAATTTTCTCCCTATATAATCTGTCTAAAGTCTACAAAATATTGACCTGTGGTCACTACAGAATCATAGAATCCTTTAGGTTGGAAAAGACCTTTAAGACCAGAGTCCAATCAGTACTGCCATGTCCCTCAGTGCCACATCTGCACATAATTTAAATACCTGAACTGATGGTGACTCTACCATGTCCCTGTGCACCCTGCTCCAATACTTGACAACCCTTTTGGTGATGAATTTTTTTCTAATATCCAATATAAATCTCCCCTGGTACAACTCAAGGCTGTTTCCTCTTGTCCCATTGCTTGTTGCTTGAGAGAAGAGACAAACCCCCACCTCACTACAACCTCCTTTCAGGTAGTTATAAGGAGTGATAAGGTCTCCCTTGAGCCTCCTCCAGGCTAAAGAACCCCTGTTCCCTCAGGCACTCCTTATAAGGCTTGTGCCCCAGACCCTTCAACAGCTTCATGTGTGGATACACTCAATGTCTTTCTTGTAGTGACAGGCCCAAAACTGGAAACAATATTCACGGTCAATTACATAAAGAGGACCCAGGCTTGCAGGTGGGAAGTAAAACCTTATCTATTTTATATAGCCTCATGGCAATTTGCCATGATGGTCAATCTAAGTGGAAACCCAGCCTCCATGTTTCTGTTACTGTTTAACCAGCACCTTGCCTTCTAGAGCAAGCTCCAGTTCCCAAAAGCAAGGATTTGCTGTCACTTCTGTTCCAGCAAATGCTTTTTCATAAAGGAAAGGAACAAGGAGGAGAGAGATGGCAAGGAAAGCCACCAGATCTCCATCAGTGCACCCTACTATGGTCACTAGGCTTGCCACGACAGGAAACAGGGATAAGCAGTTGACACTGAGCACCGTGGAAATTCATCTTTGCCTTTCCCCTTCAGCGCTGCTCCACCATTAAAAAAAAAAAATAAAAGAAGCAGGGGGGAGTGGAGCACACCAAAGGATTGAAGGCACCACGACACTTATGCAAGATGAGAGACAAGCCCTGCCGCAGCACGCAGGTGTGGTGAAGGGAAGAGGAAGCTTTGTCAGTTGGGGATCTCATGTCATGCAGCTCCGTTTTCTCCTGGGAAATGTGAGATGGGGAGGATGCAAGCACGTTACCAAAGAAGCAATGGCAGTTAGGTAACACCATATTAAATGTGAGGCTGGAGGGGTTACACAGCACCGTAGGAAAGCAAAACTGAATCTCAGCATCTCCCGCTGCCTCAGCAGCCTGTAGGGATGGGCCATTTCAAAAGCCCAGGCTCTGCTAAAAAGCATCAGCCAGGACTCCAGCAGCACCTGCTTCCCTGGCCACCAGCTCCACAAGGGTTTCCTCACTGCCCAAGAGGCCCATGACCGCTTGCAATGTCACACTACCCACCCAGAAAGGCAACACTGAAATCTACTCCTGTTTTCCATGAGCTAAGCGAAACAGCTTAAATATTACCCAGTGCTGCCAGCCCTTGTGATGGGTAAATGCTTGCACGATCAGGAGGACATCTTTATTTAAATGGCATCTGTATGGCAGGTGCAACATCAGCTTTATCACCCAATTCATTTGTGTCAACCCCTTATGCAACCGGGTGCAAGTATGCCCTGTCACTCCCCCAGCCTGCTCATACAAAAGGACAATGTGCCAAGCCGAGGCACGGAAGGCAAGCATGCTGACCCCTCTATTAAAATCAGAATAGTCCAGCTTTTTATAGAAAACAGCTGATCTCCTAAAGACTCCCTGTTACCATAAAATTAATTGCAAAAAATTTAGGGCCAGCCACATGGTACTACCACCCAGGTACGTAGTGACTTCAAAATACAAAAAGCTTACAGAAAAGATGCCCAGTGCAGATCACCTTATTTCAGGAAGCACAGGGGCTTTTTCTGCCATGTTTTAGCTCACTCCACCTTCCAAAATAGCCTGAACTAAGTCAAAAAATACATGTTCATTTTGGAATGAAACAGCATGCATACGAACAGCTCTTGTAAGAGCTGTGGCAGAACAACTTGTTCTTCAACAGTTATTCTGAACCACAACTCAGTAACAAACCCAGAGTACGTCTCCATCAACGAGACGCTATGTTGATCTGACAACTCAGTTAAAGTGGTGGATGAAGATTAAAGCCTTCACAAAATTATGAGGTCTCGCTGACAACTCCCTTGAACTAAGGGCATGCTGACCCAAGAAAAATGAGACATCATCCTCTTCTTTTCTAGAGACCTTTTTCCCAACTTCAAAAACCATCAGTCCAGCCTCAAAGTTGGTAAGTCTGCCTTAAAAACTAACACAATAAAAATTAGTGTTTAAAGTTTTCCCTCTATTGGCACTCTGTATAGAAAGCCCTTTTCCCAAAGCTTTCCTACACAACCACGAGACCTAGAACCTTTAGTTTATTTTAAATGAAAAATCAGATACTAAAGGAAATTACAGACTTAAGGGAGTAGGGGCTATAAAAGACTCGATAAAGGGCAGAGCTTACAACAAGATCAAAATCAATAGAAATCACTGAACATCTTGAACATTGAAGGTAAGACATTGAACATCTCAAATTAAAACTCCGGTTTGCTTGTTACTATTACTTGTGATTGCAAGGTCCCAGATCAAGAAGTACTTCATAAGAATGACCTTTACTCTCACTGCCTTCACGCAGGCTGAACACTGCTTTCCTGAAGGCAGGCTATTTCTTGAAATATAGTGTTAGTATTTTTCTCCTCTCCTTCAAAATTTCACTCATCAGTACAAGCACTAGTTAACGCAATGCCTTTCTGCATGCTCTCTTTCCCTGTCAGGCTCTCAGTATCCACGTCTCCAGCATTGTGGGAAAATCTTTAGGAAGCGACACTTAAACAAAATAAACTGCAGAAATTTCCCCCTAAAAAAAAGAAAAAAAAAAAAAAAGGTTTCACAGGCTTTCTATAACATCTTATTTTTAAAAAAATGCATATTCAGGATCCAGTTTAAATTGGCTTCTTGTTACAGCCACCCTGTCTAAAACATGCACTTACTTCCTTTTCAGCAATGTGAACTTGTTCACCGTGGTCAACTCATACCACATCTATGTATTAGATAAATATGCATATATATGTATACATATGGGTGCATGCTGTCTCGGCTGGAGGTAACTATGACTGACAAGGCTTATTCAGCCAGAAGAAGGGTTACTAAAGCGTTATCTGCACTTAAAGTGGTTTAGTGTTACTGGGCTGAAAGGAAACAGAGAGACATCCTGTTTATAGGCTGTAGAGCCCCAATGGATAAACAAGTGCACCTCAGTTAAAAGTAGAGGGGGAGGGTGGGGAAGCAGAAGAAGAGACTTTGCGAGTATCAGGATAGAGAAATACTAGCTGAACTGGATGCCTGGCAGCACAACCCAAGGTTGCTGGGTGGCCCCACGTGCTGCAGAGCTGCAGAATGTACAGAATGTGCCACCACGCAGGGGCTGCCAGCTCCTCCGATCCCACCACGGCTGGACCCTGCTCATCTTTCACACTGATGCTGGGCTGCTTCCTGGCACCCGGTGACGTGACACCGGAGCTGTTTTTCCACCCCCCTCCTCTCTGCTCTCCCAGCACACACCCACACTGCCAAAGCTTTCTATGTATTTTGTTTTTCATCTGCCGGCAGGGCCACGCCACAGATGCTCAGGGATTTTGCACGGTCAGAGCAGGAAGGGCATCGTGCAAGGTCAGGGCTCACTGCAGCCATGTCTTCTCTGATAGCAACACAGGCAAACTGATAGCCTTCCCTCGGCATCAACTGCTCAGCCACAGGTAGAGGTGGACACTGGGCTGGATGGAGGTGGTCTGAACTGATCTGGTGTTCCTGCTGTAAGCCCAATTCCCAGCTACCGCAGGGAGGAGACAGCCACAACACATGTCCTTGCCACTTCCCTCTTGTCAGGAAAACACTGAAGGTCCATCTCAAGGTTAGAGGAAGGTACAGGCTTAATCTCATTTGAATTATCACTTGAATACCCTTGCGTGGCAACAGTAAGTGGGTCCAGGCCAGAATTGTAGGACGCAAGAAACGGGAGACCTACATGAAAACTCTCCAAACATCCTTCTGCTTCTGACATTAAGAATGGACTGAAAGTGATAGAAAAACTTATCTTGGTACAGATCCAACAGTCCCTTATACCTTCTGCGAGCATAAACCCACAACATTCTTCTGCTCCTGGACTGCCCTTGAACAGGAAGCAAAAACCCTCTGACCGTTCAACACCTCCCCAGACACCAGTGTCATGGCAATGGACACTCACTGGGCCAATTCCATGATGCCACAGGCTACCTCCAGTCTCTACAGCAAAACTTCCCCCAATACCACCACAATTCTGCAAAGAGCTGGCAGACCAGGATACCTGAGCAGTGTTGAGAGCACCCTACCAAGCCACAGGCAAACCTGGAAGGGAACATGGCACACCTGCCAGGCTCAGACAAGTAACAAGCCCCAAAGACACTCTTCCTACCTGCTCAATCTTCCTAAGAAGTGACTTCTAATCCCACTTTCCACATCTTTACTGCTCCACTGATCATTTTTTTTTCCCTCCTCACCAGTGAAATGGAAGATGGATTCACATCTAAAGCCTACATCCTCATTCAGTTTAGATTCCCCTGCTTTCAGTTACAGGACAAGCATCCCACCCCAGCACACAGAAGAGGATCTGAACATAGTGCTGATACCTCAAAGGATAACCTGAAACAAGAGACCCAGGTCAAGGTTTCAGTGAGACTTTTCCCATCTCTGTTGCCTTTTTGTTTTTCACTGCCTTTCTTTATAAGCCCAGAAACTCTCTGCAATTGAGGTAAAACCCCCAACATGTTCTACAGCCCTTCTGAGAGACTCCACCCAAACCTAGTCCAAAGCATGAGCAATGGAGAATTAGCCCTGCATGTACAAGCAGAGCTTGGTGGTGATGTCAGTGTTCACCCTTTGAGCACTTCCATCATCATGTGGCTGGCACAGGCAGCGCTTCACAACCACAACAAAAATGCCACAGTTCTGCAAGGATGCACAAAAATAGGAGCTGCCCACACTCCGACAGGCCCTGGTGATGAGGCAGCACTGCCAGGTCCTCAGCCGATGAACTGAGAGCCAGGGAACCTGAGAGCTACTCCCAAAAGAAAGTCCTGAGCAAGCCATTTCTCACTTGTTTCCTATCCTGCTCTGTCTCGTGCAACTGAGACTGGTCTGACTCATAATAGCTTTCCGCAGGGCATGACACAACAGGTTGACTTGCCTTGTAATAAAACACCAGCACATGAGGTGACTGTGTTTTGGCCAAGGAGCACCCAAATTCAAGACAGCCGTCAGAGGCACAACTCCAAGGTCAATAATTGCTAATGAACATCTTGCTCATCAGCTCCGTGTAGTGCTGAAGCCTTTATTTTGCCTTCCTTCCAGCTGGAAAGAAAGTTCATTGAGAATGAAAGCTAGTGACTCGCAGGGAGAAGTGACAGATGCTGCCTGCCTGCATGTGTGAAAAACTCTGACAGGCAGAAATAACGCACCTCACATGTCTTATGGTGGCAGTGAAGCAATAAATAACCTAATAGACTACTAAGGCTCATAGTAATAATACTGTGCTCCCTTTTTGGAAGCCACTCCCCATGCCGGATGACATCTGCCATGGTATAGATGTTCCTGGAACAGGGAGATATTTTTAAATCTCCCAATGTGGCACAAAACTGTGAGTGTATCAGCCAAAATACCAGCCACCATAGCATTTATATATAGCCTTGCACATACTGTCTATAGATGGGAACACAGACAGATACATGATATCTAGCAGCATCACCAACAGACATTCTGCTGCTGGCCTTAAAGTACTTGAAAGAAGAAATTTCCCAGCCAGCAGCCCCATGCATCTCTTCATCGGCTCTTGCTCCTCAAGTGTGTTAAGTGCTGCATCTAAACTCATAAGGATCATCTAATTCTGCCCCTCCACTGCCCCCGGCATCCTCTCTGTTACAAGGCACTGCAGGGCCAGTGATAGGGTTTCCTCACACCCTGAATACCCACCTTCTGAACCAGAACCATGGGCCTCAAAACTTCCTTCCTCCTTGCTGACACAGGTCCTAAGAAAGGGTAAGATGACCTTCAAGGCAGTCTAATTTACTCAGGGACACCTCCATCTGACACATGCAAACTCTAGGTATGATTCTTGTTAGAGGCAGGAACAAAGAGTTGCTCGTAAGTACAGGAAAGGACTTGCAAGATCAAAACTATCAATAGCTCCCTGTGGAGCACCTGTAACCGCTTACCAGGAACTCTACTGGCACCCAAGTTACTGCAGAGGAAGAAGGAATAAAACTGCTTTGCAAAAAAGTGGCTTCAGATAGTCCAATACATTTTCTCACTAGTATGAAACTTGCATCAGCATTTCAAACAGCACCACAGCCTTCAGAACCAGGTTGATGTTAAAGCTCTTGATACAGTTATCTGCCTAATAATAACCCCAAAGAGCACTCCTTGTCTGGCTGTCTGCCAGACCACATGCAGCCTCTCCGCCTTTTCTTTTTTCTTTTACTTTTTTATACCTTTTCAGACCTGGAAATGGAAATGTTGACTCTAAGAAATCCAGCCTTTTTTGTGAAACAGACTGGCGCTAGCTGAGACTTCTTTTTTGTTGTTGAGGAAACCATGATTCAGAGGCCAGGGAGGGAAGACAAAGGGGAAAACTCACGTATTTTGCTTTCACATGTGCTTTATTTTGTCCTCTGACAGGAAACAGTGAGAAAGGATCTGACCTAGTTGCTGTCAGCTGCAATGGAAGTGATTGTATCAGCTCCACCTGCTTAATGTGGGCATTATTCAAGACTGCAAGGACAATGATTTGGAGACAAATCAGTAGTGACTGGTGTGTTCTCGAGGGACAAACGGAACACACTTGTGCACGACACAAGCAATCCACAATAGCGGGATGGTCTCAAGGCCAGAGGGAGGAAGGAAAGAAAGGGAGGGCTGAACACCTCCACCTTGTTTTCTAGGGACAAATAGATATTACAAGGAGAGTGCAGCTTGTTCAAACAGTTTGGAGTTTGCCCCACATTTATTCCAGTATACAAAAGCAACAAAAGAGCTGCACAGAGTGATCCAGCAGATACAGCTCATGTCAGTTTTCAAAGCCTCATAAACTGCAAGGAGTTCAACATGGTTCCTTTATATTCAGAGAAGAGCCTTGACAGAGCAGGCTTGAGCCATTCACACCTGCTGTGGATCCATCCCCATGCACCACTGAGCTGCAACATGGCGTAGCCCTACTGAAGCAGGTCCTGCAGGCCATTCTTTATAGCTAGTCCTCTTGTGAAAGTGCTATCAAAATAACAAAGAAGCCTCTTACAAGCACATGGGAATGAGTACAGGGTGAAAAAACTGCTGCAGAAGTACCACAGAGGCACTTAAAATTGTGTTTTTAAAAGAAAAAGATTAAAGGAAAAAGGGGGAAAGTGTACGTTTGCATGTTCCAGCACAGGCAGAAAGCCACAGGTCACTGGTGTAGCTAACTAGGAGGGCAATGGATCTGTTTGCTGTGCTCGTCTGAACAAAGCAATGCTGTTTCTGAGCGGGTGCCTGCTGTCACTGCTCAGCATAGTGCTCTGAAGCACCCTTATGCCTCTCGTTTTTTAATCAAATTAATTATACACAAAAAGCATTGTGCCCACAGCAGGCTGCTGGTATAACATCAATACCACCAGTAAGACCCTGTGAGGTTTTAATAGGCAAGTCATACTAGCAAAGGTTTTATCACCACCTGTTCTGCCTCCACCTCTGAACCCCATTTCCCAGCAGTTTTTACTCTGACAACTTCACTGGCTTTCAGCTGAATCGCTGCTCAGAAACAGAAGCCTGCTTGCGGACATAGCATGTACAGCACAAATGGAAGAGCAGCCCCTCAGCCCATGCTGCACCTTATTCCTCTGGGATTAGAGTAAATAACATCTTGATATCTTGTCCACAGATCTGAGAAATACCAGCGTCTATACCTGTCCCTCTCAATTGCTTTATATTTGTAAACATATGTAGTCATATACATATACAGTAATGCCAAATTAAAACAAATTACATCAAATTACATCACTACATTAACACAAATTACATTGTTTTACATTGCAAAACAAATTACATCAGGCATCAGACCCTCATGACCCAAATGGGTGAGTGTTCCTATGAATTTATCACTTTTACCCCTACACAATCAGCGAGGTGGAAGCAAGCCAGGAACAAAGGCAGGCATTGCCCTTTGCAAACACCTAATGAACCTAACTGAAAACACTAAGCCCCACACACCTTTGGAGACCTCCCCTTTCACATCCCAATGGGGCAGGCAGTTAGAGATGAAAGACTCTTCAGGAAAGCTCTTCTGTAGAAGCTGATATTTCAGCTATTAAAGAAGTTTTTGTTTAAACAGATATTAACCGCACTTGCTCAGGAATTTCTCAGTTTTACCACTTAAAAAACACCCAGAGCCACTTTGAGGCTTTTCCTTTTTTCTCTCCCGCCTTTATTCGCTCTATAAACACATTTGCGTGCACCCTGGATCTCATAATGTTCAGGTTTTGTGACAGCAGCTTTGAAGCAGAGCAGCAGCTACTTAGACAGCTTGCTGGGGATGGCCAACCATCCCGGATCCTGCCCCTGCCACCAAGGCACACCACAGTGCAGAACCCCACATTGCCCAGCTCCTTCCAAGACCTTCTCCCAGTGCAGGATGAAGTAGATATAGTTGGTGCTGTCTGTTCTAGCAGGTAACGTTCAGGAGTGCATGCCCATGAACTTGGCCACGTCCCTTGCAGATTGAATTTCTTCCACCAAAACCCTACCTTGTTAGCAGTGGGGGTTTATTTATTAAAGCAGTATAGCAAGTTTACCAGCAGATCAAGGTCTCAATTGCAGTAGGTGGAAGATGTGCTATAACCACAAATACTTTGCAACCTTTTGAAGAGGCCACTGAGGTCAGCTCAGTGATATGAGCCCAGTGGTATCTTCCATCCCATTCCCAGGCACATGTCACTTGCCATGCCACACAAGAGCAGCAGATGGGTACCACCTGATGGAAAGAGCCCCAGAAGAGCACCCTCCTGCGCACTGATACAGTTATGGCTAGCTGCTACAATAGGGCTGCCTATAATGGTGCCCCTGAAGATAGCAGGAAGGACAGGATAAAAGAAGTCAGGAAACTTGGATTAATTCCATATATACATAAATGCTTATATACATCTGCGCCCATTAGTGTAGCTTTGGACAAGTCCCTTAGCCTCCCTTCCTTACTGATCAGTAAATGAAGGGTAATGTCACTGCCCTAACTATAGTTTAAAACCCAAGGATTGTGTAAACATCGCAGGCAAGAAAAAGCCCAGTTTCTCTATGTCCACTCATAACTGCAAATAGCAAAAAACTTCATCAAGGACACACGACTGAAATGTCTTGTCAGCTCAAGGAAGCAATCAATGGCACTAGCCCAAAGGGGCTGCTGGCAAATATCCCATGATACTTTCTATTATATCCCTTTATACTGCCTTATGCCTTTCACATCCATTGGCCTTCCTCCCGAAGAGGAAGGCTGGGAGTGACTCCTCTCATCAAACAGGTCCGCTCCTCCAGTGACATGAAGTTACCTGACAGCAGCCAGGAATCTTTTCCCCCTCTGAAAACAGGTCATCTCCATCAAGTTCGACATCAGTCCACCCAGAATGTAAAGTCAGAACCAACACTCAGACACCTTTTTGCTGGGCTGGCTATGCCACCAACCTGCACACACCAAGAGACACCACCACAAGGGCTAGTAAGCATCTGCAGCACCTCAAAGGAGGGGGGAGTGGGAGAGGAGAGTCATTTTTGGCAAAGAAAATGTAATGGAACATTCTGTACCGATCTATTGTGGCATGAGTCATTTTTAGAGTGACTCGCCTCCTCTTCCCCTTGTTTCCCCACCCTCAAATTATGGACTGCAAGAAATGAGCAGAGATAATGGGCAATTTCATATGTTCTAAACTCAGGCTTTTCTGCTGCTGGAACAGTATGCCACGACAGTAGATGGACTGAGCTCAGGAGATGTCCTTCATTTTCACATGCCTTTTACCGACTACAAAAGGGTTGTGTCTAACTAATAGACAATTAGGAAAGGACTAGAAGGATGACGGACTACTTTGGAGAGTAAATGAGTAATCAGAAGGAAGATCTGGAAAGCATCAGCAGTGAAAGGAGACCCAGAAAAACAGATAGGGATCAGACATGAACCCCCAGAAAAGATAAGCAAGCTGGAGGGGAATCAGGTTGGAGAGAGAAAGGGTCTAGGTGAAGCTACTACTGCTTCTTCAGGAGAACTCTGTGGACTTTCCAGTCTACAGGCACCTGACAGCATATAAATACCAAACATCAAGGATAAGCACTTCCAAAGAGAAGAGGGGAAAACCAAACCAAAACAAGAAAAAGCAATACAGAGAAAGGGAAATATAGCTGGCAACAGTAAATTCTCCCTTCACTACTTCAGTCCTTGAGGATAAAACAAAGCCTCTAAGGAAGCTGTGGAAATCCAGGTATCTCTTTAGGAAACTGAAAGATGCATATGTAGGAACCAGATGACCAGTGAGTTTGCCAGCTCAGTTCCATAGAAGTTAGTGTAAAGATGCTTTTACCGGGACATGAGTATGGCAAAACAGAAACCAATGATTCCACCCATATCCCATCAGACATCACTGAAGTGCAATCTGCTGTGCTCAAAAAACCTACCCATGTGATATATATCAATATTAAATATATATCTATATATACACACACAAGTCAATCTCTGATTTGCTGTTTAAGTCTCTAGAAGACTAACTTTGATGGCATTAAGCAGAAGGTGGCAAGTTACTTATGCACTTGCCTACTAAAGTTTAGCAATAGTGCACACACAGGGCTGCATAATATGTAACCACCTCAGTACCCCACCACACATGGAACATATGAGCCCCTTCAAAAGGTCTTCCAGCACTGGACTTCAGCCAGGACCAATACTATCCATTCAAAGGAGAAACTGGTACTTCATACACTGGGAGATGACTCATCATAGTAGCTGAGTTACAGCACAGCTTTAAGGTCATCTCTACTCTCATCTACAGCATCCTACAGTATCCCCTCCCACAGATGACTCGCTGCTCTTTTTTTCCCTCCCACTTCTTTTCTCAATTTCTACTCTCCCCTTCAACCTCCTTTCCTTTCAGGTCTTCTCACCTCCTTCCATACCCATTTACCTTCCTCTGTCTGTCTGCTCCTTAGAACATCCTTCTCATAACCAGCAACTCCGATCTCAGAAGTCCTTTTCTTCTAGGAATCTGCTTTACCTGGATTTTAATATTCAGCCATCACCCATGCCTTTCCTCCCCCAGCCCTCAAGAACGTATTTGTCTGCCTTGAATTGCAGACTCCTTTGGACAAGGATTGTCTTCTTCCCCACTTGTAAAGTACAATACACATTTACAGGGCAGGTAAATGATAAATAAGCTGTCTCTGTGTTGCCAGTGTGCGCTCCCTTCACCAAGCTCCCTTGGTGTTTGCCTTCCCTCTGCTGCAAACTAATCTACCCATAAGACATTTTCTTCCTTCTCTCTCAGTTACAAGGTTATCACATATATTCATCAGCATTCATTCAAACATAGTTAAGGGAGGTAGGGAAACCAAGGGTCTTTACCAGCCCTGCTCTCCCGTAAGCTCAAACCCCAAGATGTCGAGGAATTTGTGAGGGCACCACAAGGGGAGAACACGGATAGATGTTACTCACTGGGATTATTTCAAATGCTGCATGCCTCATTTCTATTCAGTTTTCAGTGGGTTTCTGGGCAAGCAAACACACACTTCAACTTCCACCAGCTGAGTGTGCATCTGCTGCTGGAAGGAGTTTGGAAAAGAGGCAAGTGGGCTGTTGAAATAGAAAACTGGGGTAAGAAAAAGTCACCCACAACACACAGAGCATCAAGAGGTGACTAAGAGTCAGCCCATGCTCCAAAGACAAAAATAACCCAACAGTGAATCCACCTTCCCACCATCCATGTCAGAGCTGAGCCAGTGCATCAAACCTGCTGGTTGCCTGTATGCAAGGGGGGATTTGCGTAGCAGGAGTAGCACTTCTTGGGGATCAATGTGATTACAAATGCTCATTCAAACAAAAAAAGAGGGCAAGAGTCCTCACTAGTCAGTTCACAGAGTTGACCCTATCAGCTGGTTCCTTATCTCAGGAGAACCCAAGTTATCTGGGGTTTCCCAACAGCTCAAGTTGCTGCTCTCTGGCCCCCTGCATTCCTCCACCATGTGAACTTCACCTCCCCACCTCCCCCTACACACCAGCTCCTCACCTACATGAGGACATTGCCTCTGTCACTTGGAAACATCCATCTCCAGTGCTCTCTCAGCTTTCAGGAAACCTTAACCGGGAACATGCTCAAAACCCTCGTCTTTCTCCATCCCTAAAGTCTTAACAACATCTATAAGATTATCTGATGTAGCTTTCTTACACTTATACATCTCAGCGGAGAATTAGCTGATAACTAACAAAGCACTGTGGATAGCTCATACGTCAGGAAGTATAAGCGATAACACTGTTATGCTATGAGAAACCTTACCCAGACCCTTAGGAAAACTTAGTTTTTGTTATTGGTTTCATCTGGACTCACCAGCTATCCTCAGACTACACAGCAAACAGAAATACCTTTAAGTAAATGATGGGGGGGTGGGAACATTCCAACCATACTGTGACTAGAGACAGTCACCCAGACAGAAACAAGACAGGCACAATGAAAATCCAGAACAAAAGTTGAGGATAAAGCAATTGCCTAGAAAACAACAGATCAGGTAAGAACAATCAAACCAACAAGTATCCCCTTCTACACACTGAATGCACTTTTCTGCATAGCAGCATTTCACAAGAGAGAGATTGAAGAGCTGGTGCTTAAGGCTGCCCCTGGAGACTTGCCCAGAAGTTTTTATATTGCTTAGCACCCTGTGCATAAAAGGGCAGCAGCGGTGACACTCCTGGTGAACTCCTGCTGGCCAAGCTGTCTGGCAGGTATAGCTAAAAAAGCCATTTTTGGAAAATAGTGCCTTTTTATAGCTTATCTCAGTGCTGACAGCTGCCTCATGTCTCTAGAAATAGCAGGATGTAACAGCCATGTTTGCAGGGACAGATTTTAAAGGTTCCATCTTCTAAGAAACAACCTACACATCCAGAAACAGAAGGCCAGATTTGTTTTGATACTGGAACCCCCTTCCATATGCTGAGCAAGCCCACGGATTTGCAAAAACCCTGCTCTGAAAATGGGATGTTCATTCAGCAACAGGCGACAAGTAACTTTCGTCTGCCTTCCTATAGAGTCTGTTCCCAGCATAATCGGCAGCAAAATAGCACACAATTAGGCTGATGCTGCCTTTTGCTGAAAATCATTGGCATTTTCTAAGAAAAACAGTGGTGGAGGAGAGCATTAAACACTGGAAAAATAAGATTAATAAGTAAAAATACCCTGCAGCTTCAGCTGATTAGCATCTCCCTGTTGCTCCTCTTCAGATAGAGTGAGGCAGAGATCCTAAAGCATTGTTATGAATCATTTGAGGTGATAGAGACACAAGCCACAGGCTGTTCCAGGTCAGTCCCACTGCTACAAACCCCAACCACATGAGCCTGGAGGAGCCTCTTCAGCCACCCTGCCTCCATCGTGTTCACGAGTATGACAGGGATAATGTTATTTTCCTACCTTTTAGCAATAACAAGCTTTTTTAGGTAAAAAGCACCCAACTCCCAAGAATTTAACACCGGAAGAGATAATGCTAAGGATGTAAATGGCTCAGATTGTAACAGGACCTTGCAAATTTTCCACAGTACCACCTTTTATCAGCAACAGTTGGGCCAGTTGTCTGCAGCATCTTCCTCATTACGAGATCTTTTTATTTTATTTTATTTTATTTTTAGCTGAATGAAGGGGTACTAAAGACAACGACCTGCTGTGAAATGACCGAAATTCCCATGCAAACAACCCATTAGCAGTGTTCAAATGCAATTTAAATTACTAGTTGTTAAAGTGCTCCTCAATTTCATGGTAAGTTTCCAAGGAAAATTACATGCTATGTACTATTTAATTGATTGTTTTCTACTTCTTAACATCCATTTATTCCCTCCTCCTGTCTTTTCCTTAATTTCAAGTGATGGTAATGACTTTTCGGGGAAGAAAGGGGAACAACTAATGGAGTTGGAGAGGGATTTACCTGAAGAAAAAGGATGTAGGAGGGAAGTGACTGCCAAAATCGGGCAGCTTCACTGGAACTTGTCCCTGTGATATTTTCACAGCAGGGGTGTGAGACAGCACAGCACAAGGACTCTTTTCCTCCCCACCAGAGGCAGCCCAGCTTTCAAAAGCTGATGTTTCTTTAAAAGGAAGTCAAGCAATACGCACAGTTAACTATTAGAAGACAGCAGTAAAGAAACAAGAGCAACTTCTTTACTCCTCCTGGGCATGCTAGTCCTTAAACTGACACACTGGAGACAAACAAGTTTCTCTCATTTGGGAGATCTCATCCCAAATACAAACACCTAGTTCCCAGGGGCAAATTTCCCCCTTAAGTTGACTGAAGAATTAGGCTGCATGTGAGACCTCCTGCTGCTTGCAACAGCTGGTACAGGAGAATGTGTATTATAAAGCTAATAACAACAGACCTGTCTTAAAAGCCTACACTCTATTCAGATCCAAGGAAGAAGCAGCAGTACAATTAGGTGAGGTGTTATCTGGAAACGATGACGATATGTGTCGGGATCATGTCACACGCTAGCAACATCTATCAACTTTATGAAATACCCAATACGACTTTGTTTTCCTTTAAGCAACAGACTCAGAAATATTCTGTGTTCAGAAAAGTATGACTTTATTAGAGTAAGAGAGATGGGTTTAACAGCACCACTTGGCTTGAGGCTGTGAAGTGTGCACCTGTCTGTGGGAGCTGAGCATGAACAGTCATGCGGAATCAAAGGATTTGCACTTTTCCCAAGTTTGCCACACGGTGCCTCAGTTTCCAAGCCTGCACACCAGGATAATAAAGCTTTCCCCAGCCTGTGGGCATGATTTAGCATTTAAAGGCTCTGAAAACTTTGCTTACAGAAATAGGAAGTATCAGATGTGTAGAGCCATCTAAGCTCACAACCTTGTCTCGCATTCATCCCTTCCATGACTATGTGCGCTGCACATATCTGCAGCAGCTTCTCTTACATGCTGCAGGGCATGTACACCCAGCCCTCAAGTAAATTCCTGAAAGCACCAGAGACACACAGTGACAGTGTCACCAATTTGCCACATCCCATACAGTGCCAACCTTGGATCAATTGGTGCAACAGCTGGGATGAAGGATGGGCTGAGAACCAATCCTCCTTACACGGGAGCTAAACCAAATCCTCTGTATTTAATACACCATTAGAAGTGACTGAGAGAAGCTTAGAAAAGGTAGGCATGGAGCTCCCTAAGCACACTTGAAGTCCAGTGACATGGAAAGTTTCTCAGACTTGAGTGTTTACCAAGTGCCAGGCTGCAGGAGAGAAAACCTTTAGATAGCTGTATTAATTTACAGGTCAGCCCTTAATGGCTGTGTTCCTGGAGGAGAAGAAAATACACTGTGAACCCTGGTTAGCATCAGTGATCATCACTGGATCTGCCCAGGTCCTGGAGAAATACCAGATGGAGAGCCTTAGCAGCCTGCAGTCCCAGGCGTGGACATCCTCCATCCTCCAAGAGGTCCCCCAGCCCTGCCTGCACCTGTCGGTGGAGACACACAGGCAGCACATGGGAGCTCATCCTTCACAGTCCATTCAGCTCTCAAGTCACGTCCCTGCAGCGATGAGACGTTGCACAGAGAAAGACCAGCATGTGAAGATTAATGGCCCCAATGTGCTTCCCCAGGCATGCCAGATGAGCGCTGCCCAGAGCCCTACGTTACGGCACTCAGGCATTGCTCGTCCTTGTCTTCCAACAGTCTGCCCTGGCAAGCAGGAGAGGGGGAAAACTGCAAGGGTAACAGAACATCACCATTTCCAGTCCCATCATGCTGCCTCTGAAACACCAAGCTCGGCCACAAGCAGCTGGCAAAGCGTGGATGCACCACATCCATGCACCACCAAAAGCAGGGGCTGATCCAGGGCACAACCAAGCAGGGGAACTGCTGCGCAAGAAGGAGGTATCGCTGTCCTGTGGGGCCATGTCTGCACACACAAAAGCAAAGCTCAGCACACAAGGAGCGACACAGACTGCCAGCTCACTGCCTGTCACATCTTGGCATCACCACACATGACACAGAATGGGCAGCTCCCTGGCGAGTTGCTGTTAGGTGTTGCAACATCTCCATATGTCTCCCCAGCATCCTGTTTTCCAGCCCATCACCTTCACTATCTGTTCAGGCCACATACTCTTTAGGACAGTAGTTCTTTCCCTTGCACCAGTACCAAGCCCATTCCAGTGGGGCCCTGATCACAAAAGCTGCAGTAATCCAAGTAGCTTGTTGAAACGACAAGGATTAAAATGCTGTTAAATCCTACAAGCTCCCAACATGTCCCACCTGCAGGAATAGGCTCCAGGAGTCCCTTCATCATCTTTTGAGGCCGACTGCTTTTCAGCTTACATCCCATCCTTGTGCAAACTAAGCCAAGTATCTATCCCTGCCCAGAACAATTAAGCCAGTTTCGCTCCTCAAGGACTTTCCTCTCTGGAAAACCAAACCTCACACCAAGTATTAATCCCTATTTAAAAGGGCAAAAGAAAAACAACAAGAGATTTAACTAACAAAGGTCTAAAATTTAAAACAAGGAGAGTATGATAATAACAGGTTTGAATCAGACTAAAAACACAAGTTAGTTGAGAAGATACAAGTATCACTAATCAGCAATAGGAACTTAAAGGGTTTTTCACCAACACCCCTTCCCAAGTAAAAGGACAAAGTGCAGTGCTGTCTGTCCGAGGCACAGGACTGGCTGCTATGCAACCCCTTGAGCAGTGTTAAAAGCACTCTGTACATGTTACATGCTCCAAATGACAAGAGGAATGAGGGATGGTGGATCTCCACTCCAGATTCCCCAGCCTGGTTTTAGCTGCCATGAATAAAACAGGAAGCAGAGCATCTTCCAGGTTCCTCCAACACCCCTGACTGCCTGGATAAGCTGCAGTTTCCTTTCAGGAAAAAGAAAGGAAAGGAGGGGGGAAAAAATAAGAGAAGCAGCCAGCTGCAATACCAGAGAGATTAAAAACTTCACACTAAGGAAAAATAATGAATAACAGGAAAAAACAGACACTGAACCTTCATCCAGTTACAGCAGCTAAACTGCTTCAGGTCCCTAACAAAACAGTTAAATATTAACATTTGAGAGAAACATATCTATGCATTATGCAGCCTTTTAAACACACACCCTGGCTTAAGAGACAGAAGTCATATTTAAGCTATATTTCACTTGCTGACCACAAGCATATATACTCATTTAACTCTACACTGCTCTGCTGCCTTGCTGCATAAACCACTGAAAATAAAAGGAAGAGCATGACTGAATGAGAGCTGTCTTAAATTATCTTTACACCTAGGCCTGAAGAAACATTTTGCCTTTGAGATCAATTCACTAAGCCAACTTTCCCTGCTACAGAAGGTTTCATAGGGTCCCTTGATGTTGACTGGAGATTCACATGCCTACCTCCACCCTCAACGCACACACTTCAATGAAATCCATTTGACTAAGCAAAACAAAAAATCCCAAGCTGCTTGCTAAAGCAGCAATGATGCACTTACCAGCATCCAGGCAAGCTCCTTCACTAACACTCTTCCCTCCTGAGCAGATTGAATTTGGAACAAGGTCCAGGAGCAGGAGAGAACTGAGAACTGACCACAACAAGCTTCCAAAACAAGAAAGGGCAGGGGGGTATGGGGGGGAGAACCTTACTACAGGAATTCAAATCCTGCTTCCACCAGACCCTGAGTCACCTCCCCTCCCTTGCAATAGATCAGAGCAATGGGTAAACATTTCCAAATATGGAGATCAAAACTCCAAAGGATGTCAAAAAAAAAATCATCCTTCTCTCCTTGGCTTTGGCACAGGGAGGACTTGCCTCTCTGGAGCCTGAGCTGAGCACATCACTGTTACTGACCTACACACAGCCTGGACATGGGGCTACATGTCACCTTCTTCACCTGTGCTTCGGAGGCTCCTGGCTCTATGGGTGACACTGCATCTCTGTCTCGTCCATGGGATGCCTGGTGAGATGCAACACAGGCAGCTCCAGGAGACATCACCCCTTGCCCACCACAGCAAACCATCTTTTCATCCCTCACTCATACACAGAAAACCTCCTAGAACTATTTTTTGGAGTACCCTTTGAAGGCACACAGGCAAATTCAGGCTGTGTTTATCATGATACCAGCTTGGCACCAGAGAAGGCAAGGCTTAGCCGTCAGTGTCACTGAAGAGGTCCTCGATCCCTGCTGGGACACGCAACACAGCATCCCATGGCAGGCAGGAACAGGAGAGCACTCAGCCTCCCCATCCTTAGGAGAGGGGCTTGATAGTCAATGCTTAAACCCATACGGCAAATTTAGGAGGCAGAACAGTTAAGCTTAGGGGGCACAACTGTCCCTGCAGAGCCTGCCTGCACACAGGAGTAATATATCCATGCCACCATTCCCAACCTGCGGGCAGCAGAAAGGTAACTGCTATGCCTGCCAGCATGAGATGACAGCCTCCTGGTAGCTGAAGCCATGGCTCCAGGAGCAGGCAGCCTCTCAGGAATGTGCAAATCAGAACATTTTCAAGGGGAACAGGCTGCTGACGCAATCCAGCCAGACCAGAGTGATTCCCCAGCACCACCCACAAGATGCTATTGAATTTATAGGGAAGGAATTCCAGAGCTGACTCTGCCCATGTATGGCCAAAAGAAACTGTAAAAAAGCAACATTATAGTACATCTGGCTTTCGCTGGTACTGAAGCGCAGGCTTTGGGAGGAGCCAAAATCCTGCAGTGATAGAGGCTGTACAATTACAACCAGCGACAAGGCAGAAGTCAGGGGCCCATGGCAGCATGAGTTTAGCACCCAGTATCACAGGTGATAGAAAAACATGTAAATGCTTGCTTTAGAAGAATTAAAAACCCACCAAACATAAACAAAAAAACCACACTTTTATGCTTTTTAGAATAAGAACCACATTTAACTTTGTGATCCATCACTACCACTGTAAAAAATAAACCTTGCCAGGCAGCACCAGCACATGCCCATTGCACTGGCAGTTATAAAGGTAGTTATAAAAGCTTTAAAGAGCAAACAGCCCAAGTGGCACTAAGTGGTACACCAGGACAACATCAATGCAATGGAGGCTGGGACCAGCTCTCAGTGGGCAGTTAATCAGTTATTTTTCTAAAAACCCACTAAAGCCTCCCTCAGAGCCATGTACCCCAAACTGCCCGCAGGGCCACCAGGAGCATTCTCCGTGGTCAGAAATGAGAGAGATGCTAAGCACTGTAGTCACCATGGCAGAAGATGCTCCGAAACCAAGGTAAGAAGGGTCAGGTAAATGCAGGTTTTACAAACTGACTCAGCTTTCCAGCCCCTTGCAGAAAAAAATTACCAAGGTATTGCTTGGCAATTTGCAAGGACAAACAGTGGGATGAAATAGGGAATAAAGTAAGTCAAAAGAGGGAACTAAAGCATGGAGGACAAACACCTGGAACAGCAGAAACCCAATCCCAGGCATGCACCAGCCCTTACTACTCTGACGTTCTGCAGCATGAACAGATCAAGCTTCTCCATAACAGTTAAATGCCACTACCTTGCCTGCCCTGCCAGCATGGGAAATATTAGCTGTGTCAGCTTGAGAGGCAAAGGGCTTACCAAACAGGAGAGGAATGCAGGCTGCAATAGCATATGCAGTGGGGACGTGAAAACTAAACCCAGGGAAACATGTGCTGCTCCCCCTGCTTCTGCCTTTGCACAGGGGTCAGGCAGGGTACGTTTTTATAGCTCTTGGGGTTGAAACATGGGAATAATGTCTTTGTGACCTTAGAGGGACTCCTGTGCCAGAAACTAATGTAGTTGCTAGAGGGGCTGGGAGCTCAGGGGCCTGAGCTCATGAGGACAAGCCATTTCTCAGCTCCTGGCAGACAGCCCAGCACTGCTTTTGAGTAAGTGCAAGTCGTACCCACCAGATAGGGAAGCACATGTCTCCTCTGAGCAGCATTTGCTGATGGGAGTCCCTTAACACAGCTATATCCCCAGCTTCATGCTCCCCAAGACAGCATTAAGATCTCCTCTCAATTTCCAAGCTGAAATGCCATTATACCCTCTCCCTTGCTACTTTGCTCACATTAGTGTCGGCTAAGCATGACCTGGCATTCAACGCCTCTCCTTTAGAGCACCTTCTACCTCAAATGACACAGAGGAAAGAAACCAGAGGGATGGAAGCATCCATGTCCAACCATATGCAGCCTAACCAGGGGCTCCCTGCTACATGGTACGACAAGTCCCTCTCCTTGCCACAGTCCTCACCTCGGAATGCAAAAACTTGGGGACCTAGGAATCCTAGTCAAGCCTCCTGCGGAGCACTACAGATTGTTATCCCTCAGGCACCAGGTCAGGCTTGGCTAATTCCACTTAAATGACATAATATAAGCAGGGTGACTGAGAATATTTGATTCTTAAAAATGTCTTGAAGGGGCAGAGAGCACTACCTGCATGGCATACAGAATAGACTGCTGCAGTATCACAGGAACACAGACCATATAATGCAGACAGTGAAGACCGGGGATGCTCATATGCATACATGCACAACTATACACACGCACAACTACACACACATATGCCTCCTCCCCCAGTGTGCACAAAAGCAGACTTAGGACTTGCAAGCTGAAGCCCTACGCAGCCAAAAGTTAGCACAGACGTTTGTGACAGTTCCAATTTGCAGGCAAAGGCAAAAACCGGGTGCAGGGAAATAAATATAGAAAGAAGTCAGGCAGGCAAAGCAGGTGCTGGCTTGTAAAACCTTGGCCAGAAAGGCTCCCCAGGAGGTTGAATCTGGTAGTTTTGCAACAGCTCCTCAGAAATACAGAAGAGACAGAAAAAGGAAAAAAAGAAAAATAAAAAGAGAACATGAATGCATATGCATTCTTTTATCACCATATATAGTATATACAGACATTTGGTATATACACCCCCAAGCTCTCATATGCCACCATACAGTATATAGTGTATATACACATCTTTGTTTCCATGTGCCTAGATTGTACAGCGTGTGTGTGTGTGTATATATATAAGGTATGTATGTGCATTTCTCATGTGTGCATGCCATTACTCCCCAGATCACTTATCCATGTGTGCTACCACACATCACTGGACAGAGCATGTCTGAAGCCTCAACACCATAGTCTGGGATGACTTCTGAACACTCACGGCTTCTCGCTGTTCAGCTATTCCCCAACAAAGTGTGTGGGTGCAAGCATCACCCAAGAACCACCAGTTTGGTTTGTATTTTACAGTGATCCCAATCCACCCAGCCCCCTCCACACTCCATTAGGAGAGGACTTTCGTTTTGGCAGAGAACCATGAACAAGGTGCCACCACCAGAAAAGCCACAGATCCTTCTGGGAAGTTGCCCCTCACACCCGTGAAACACGTTTACGTACCGGTTCTCACACCGCACAGCCTTGCCAGTGGGATGAACTCAGAGCAGAGCTTTTGGAAACACGCAGGGCTCCACAGGAGTCACAACAATGGGTTTCTTTCCCAGCCCTGCAAAGACAGAGAGATACCCATGTGATGCAACACTGGGCCTCCTGACGGCTTGTCTCCAGAACTTGCAGTTTAACCCACACAGCTTCTGGGAACTGCAGCATTTTCCTCTCCAACTTTCTTATGCAGAAGCCTCCATACTCCTGTTGTCCTTGCACTCCCCAAAAGCAAGCATCACCACCTCAAACTGGGCCAACAACCAGCACCAGATATCACAGCCCAGCCAACAACTTGCATCTCCTCAAGCTCATACCTCCTTTACTGCTCTTAAAGCCCCTGCGAATGGAGAAGTAAAAGGAGATGTAAAATGAGGCTTAAAACAAGAGAACACGGTGAATCCACTGCTCATCTCTGACCTCAGGCACAGAGAGGGAGCTAGGAGGCATCATTTAATTCATTTTGTTGGTTTACCACCACTACACCACAATCCAGTTCACCAGCACTACACTTCAGCACAGCCTTTTCTCTCAGGAACTCTGCCCTGTTTCCATTGGAGACTGCCATATTCTTTCCTGTGGCTGCAAAGCGGGCATGACCCTTTCCTGAAGGGACTGACTTGGTGCCATTTTTTCACTCTGCAGAAGATGAAGGTAGAGCAGAGGGGACAGCCATGCCATGCAACTGCTGTCTTGCACATGGCATGCTACCGAGATAGGCAGCATCTGAACTGCACACTCCTTCCTGCCCCTGCCGGCCCATGGCTAGCATCCCGTCCCAGCCACATCCTGGTCGCCCTGACGACCCTATCTCTGCTCATAATAAGCACCTACTTGCCTTGTCATCACCATTAAGCAGAGAAAGTTACTGCTGTTTGCTGCTGTAATGATGGAAATGGGTCAGTTCAGACTTGTGTTTACTGCACCTGGGCTGCTCACGAGCATGCATGTGAGCACACAGGTCTATAACCAACATGCAGCAAAATGCAGAAGAGTGCTGGTGGCTCAGCTAACAGTCCAGATCTCTCCTCTTTGTCACACACTGAGATGGTGGCTTCCTGCCCCTGCTAGCACCCCTTGCCCCTCACACCATGCCTGATGCTACAGTAGCGAGGACAGAAGGAGGGCTCTCACCTCTCCCAAGCAGTGGTAGATCTCTGCACCAACACTATATGAGCACAACCAGGTCCACCCTGACCCAGGCATCACTTTCCCAGCTCAGTCCCAGGGTTTCTGTGAAGCACCTAGCCCTGATTCCTCACAGGGCTGGGCAGGTATAAAAGTTCCCACACATCAATGCTTCCCTCAGGTGTGATGAGGACAAATTCAACCAGAGATTACAACGGCCTCTCCCGCTCACTCCAAGCTTGGGATAAAGATGAGTAACTGCAGGGTTTTATTGCTGGTGAACTCAGCCAAAGAACAATTTCTCTCTATTCGTCAAAGAGGAGACAAGTACAAGCAAATATTATAGTTGTGCATGTTTACTTTTCATTTTAGAATGATGTAGAGTTATATACAATTTAGATCCTTCAGGCTCCTGGCAAAATGCCCTTCAGTCTTATCTGCAAAGGCAGAAGACAAAAACATTCCCCTCTGGTTCCAACACCATTTCAATTCAACTCACAACATCAACTCCAGGACCTGCAAGTAAGACAGCATTTCTTGGGACCCAACCTGCGTTTACAAGATCTTGGCTTCGCCTTGTCTTTCACCAGGTTCAACTCATGGAATGTTTACAAGATCAGTTACAAGACCTGGCAGACTTGGCTAGTTGAACCGCATCTTCCTGGCTTTACTTTCCACATCCCTGTCCTCATCACCTTGTGACTGGGGTTTCTGCAACAAGTCAAGCAGGATCCCACATATCCTCCTTGAGGCACTCAGCTTAAGCCTGCTGTGAAACCACCCTCCCCAGCAGCAAGAGGTGCCAAGCGTGGTCCCAGATGGACAGCAACCCCCTGATGCCCAAGCAATGCACTCCTTCCTGGCCACACATTCACAACCGGGCAGGACAGGGACAGCCTATCTGGCCACAGCAATATCCACCTGAACTGGTCTATCAAACCACTCTATTTACAACCCCATTTCTTTTTCAGAAGGCTGCAAAAGTCAGTCTGGGTCTTTGAGATCAGAAATACCCAGAAGACACACGTAAAGGACAGAACCAAGGTACCAGAAGAGCTGCTGCTCATCATAAGCCTTCAAGCTATGATGCCACCACCAAATCAAACCTTTTCAAGACATAATCTCAACAAGCATTTCCTGTTGGAGAGCATTTCTTGAGATTCAGACCCCCCAAACCTCAAGATCAGCAGAGCTGCTCTCTCAAAAGTCACTCTTCTCAGTTGCCTGTACACATCCCTCAGCAAGGAGCACCCAAGAGCCTCACACCAGAGAGGGATCCCAGAGGATTAGAACAGTGATAACTTAACCGCACCAGCTCTGCTGAGCGAGCAGGCAAAAGATACAGATCTTGAGAGACAACAGCAAGTCCCAAAAAAGGATCTGTCCCTCAAAGTCATCTTCATTCCTGCTTTGGCTCAGGTAGGGAAAGATACATGAGTGCACAGTACAGGCACACCCAAATCACTGCCATCAATTCCAGCAGAAGTCTTTCCCCCACTGAAATCCCCAGAGAAATACACATGAAGACTGTCCCTAAGAAGTCACCTCTGGGCTTCATACATCCCTCAAGAACCCTTATGGGGAATATCCAGGTGCTTTTACAACAGGAATAGTAACAGCAGGCATGTTTTTAGCTCTACAAAACTGAGGTCCTCCTAGTTTAGAGCCACAGCAACAGATGCTCAGTAGTTTATGCACAGCTAATTCTGATTTTCATCTTACAACAAAAAATCCCAGCTTTCTATCACAGTCCTGCAAGAGAACTGCAGGAAAGTCACTTTGGTAACATAGCTTTACATTGCCAGGCTCCTGTCTGCCACAACTCAGTACAATTCTTGTGCCTTCAGATCACAAGCTACAGCAGCCGAGACTTCAGAGCCTGTATACACCAATGTGTAGACATTTGCATCTTCATTTTTATGCCTAGCACAATACAGACCACTTATTTTAATCCACCATTTCAATAGGCAATTTATCATTTACAAGTAATTTAAAGCAAGTGCCCAAACAACAGGAACCAGCCATCGCAGTCAAAGCATTAAGTAAATTCTCAGAACAAAGCACCAGAACCAGAATTTACTGAAAGAGTACATCTTTCACAGAAGATTGTTTTCTTCATTTATTTCCTCCAACTAGTTTAATACACAGATCATAAAAAGCTGAGAAAGTGATCAGAAGTTAAAAATGTCATCCCAAGCTGAAAGATATCCAAGATACCTGTCGGCTGAGAGCTACAAACTCTAAAATTCTTAAAGACGTGGCAATCAGAAATAATGTTTGCTCACTGGCTGGTAATACTGATGCTGTATTATTGACAGTATTTAACAAACAACTAAAGTATGGAAAACAAAGTTCCCTGCTTACAGATTTAAATCTAAAAGCAGTAGTTTAACACACCTGAATTTAAACATCAGTCCTCTGTTATGGTTAAAGCTTTCTTATATTGTTCAGATTTTTCAGAAATGGACAGTTTAAAACCTCTGCAAGAACACCAAGTTTCAAAGAAGCACAGTCAGCACCTTTATTAAAACAGGCAGCCCTAGCATTATTTTACAGCGGTCACTTAGAAATTGAAATAGCCGGACTCCCCAGTTCCTTTAAAAGAAAATCTTATCCGTGAAAATAATACTGTCAAGTGCTAATTACACTTCTCACATAACAGCCTGGTGAAAGGCATCTGTTTTTCTGACTACTCGAAAGTTGCATTCACTTTGAAATCTCCTTTACACTCGAAAGTGTTACCAATATTCAGAGGTTAACTTTTTTAATTTTTTTAATTTTTTTTAATTAGTACAGTTATACTTCTAGAAGCCCAAGCATGAACACCAGTTAAACTGGGATAAAGCAGCCTCACACGGGGATCCTTCATTCCCATTCCTTTGTGGAGCAGATGGCCCAGCCTGACTGCCACAAGGAAACTCGTCATTTTAACTGTTCCAGTCACCAATTTTTAAGTGCAGACAAGCTCCCAGCAAGTCAGCCATCAGCATGAACTGACTCAGGTCCCCCCCCATATGATTGGCAGGTGCACATACAGGTCCCCAGATGACAACCCCATTCAATCTGACCTTTTCATCTTAAATGAAAAACACTTAAAAGCCTGCCCTATTCTGACATGCATTTTTGTGTGTTTCCCACACTGTACCAATGAGCGAGGAGGTGGCTGATCCCTTTTCCCAAGTAACAAGTGACAGGACAAGAGAAAATGGTCCCAAGCTGCGCCAGGGAAGTTTAGACTGGATATTAGGAAAAATTTCTTCATCAAAAGGATAGTCAGGCATTGGAACAGGCTGCCTAGGGAAGTGATGGAATCACCATCCCTGGTATTGTTCAAAAACCACATAGATGAGCCCCTTTGTGACATGGTGTAGTGATGGCCTTGGCAGTGCTGGGGTAATGGTTAGACTTGATGATCTTAAAGGTTTTCTCCAACCCAGCTGATTCTATGAATATATCTGGTTTTTGCTGGTCAAAGTCCCAAACTCAGAAATTTCACATTATCTCCTTCGCTTCAAGAGCCCTGATCCTCAGCCTTTCTGGCTACCACCAGAACTGAGGGAGCTTCTGAGATTTCCGCATCCTTAAACATGGGAAAAATCAGACCCCTTACATGCAAATCTCAATTCAGAGTCCAACTCTGACTTAAAGTTCAGCTTATATGCATGGATAGCTTTACACTTGAACACAGCTACGCAGAGACATGGATGCATCTTTCTACCCTAGAGCACTGATACCTGCAGGATCTGGCCCTGACTAACAGCTTTCTGTGTCTGCTTCTGTGCTTCTCAGGTTTTATTTATTGAAATTAAACTACTCAATTCAAAAGTATGCCACTGAAGTTATCCAATAAAAAGATCACACTACATAACAAAAGCTGGAGACGCATTTCCTTCGCTTTGCTGCCAGCAGCAGCACCTGCTCAGAAAGCCATCAATACAAACAGCAACAGCTAATATGCACGTCTGCTGCCTTTTGGTGTAAAGCAGCAACTATGCGAATGGTGAGTTTTGATCTGCAAGGAAGCACACACCCCTCCTGTATCGTACTTAGCACGGAGCCGCTTCCAAATCTGCCACAACCCCACGTGTCAAAATTAGCTGTAATGGGACTTATCACTTCCGAACTCCTGGTCCAGCCCTCATACTGGAGGAAGGCTGATGCTGGCTGTAGCATGGACTGTCAACTCCAACAGGGAAAATCAGCTCCCATAAAAGAGCAAACTCACTGGCAGCCCCTGCATGCTTCAGGACGCAGAGCCTGGCATTAAAGCATTGCCATACATGAGCCCCAGGGTCCTGCAGCAGTGGCACACATGGTTTTCAGGTTTGCTCTGGGATTCATAAAATGAGACTAAAATAAGAGGAAAGGTAACAGAGCAGGAGAGCAGGGCGAATAAAGGAGAAGAGACCACTCCAGTGGCACAGCAGCACCAAAGGGATGGGATCCAGCTTTCCCAGATGGAGACTGCTATATTATAACAAATGAAAAAATCATTTGGGGCAGGACAGATTTACACAGTGGCAGAGGAAGCTGTGACACAGTCCTACCTACAGCATCCCAGCAGCCACCCACCTGACTGCCAGCTAGAGCCACTGGGCAATGGCTGAAGACCAATCCATAAGCAGGACCAGTCATGTCACACCCCTGTTACTTTAAATGCACAAAAACAGCTAGAAAAGAAGGGTGGCTAACGGAATGAGAAGAATCAGCACAACCATGCCAGAAAGCCTGCAGGTCTCCTGCCGGCTCCTGCAGCTCCTCATTGCTGCCAGCAGTACTGCCTGTCATTTACGTGCTTGAAACTGACACCAGGATGGGACCCTGTATTTTCAAGCACAGATTACCAGCCTCACACTGTTCACACTCGCTCAGTCTACTGGAAATGGAAGATTTTCACAATAGCCTCACTGACTTTTTTTTTTTAACTTCCCCCCCACCATTTGCTTTCTGTGTTTCACTAAGCCTGGTTGGAGATAGACCTTGAGCAGTTTCACTTTCTCACTCGAATGCATCCCAGCTTCTTGATCAAAGAAGGATAACTGATTTCATTATCAAGTTCTCACCCAGAATCAGAGCTTTGGTTTCAAACAAAGGATAACGTTTTGTAAACCAAAGCCAAACCACCACTACACCACCCAAGCTCCTCATCACCTCCCAGGGAATAACCATCCTCATCAGGCAGCACCAGCAGAATGCTGCCCGAACACACTTCCCATGTCTTCAGGTGCTTGGTGAAGAAAAACAGACCAACAGTGACCAAGAGCACAATGGAGCAGATGAAATCTCCTAGGGCAGAGAAAGCATTTTTTTGCGTGCTTTTGTTGTTTTATAATGTTTTATTATAAAAGGACGATGTTCTTTTAACCATTTTGGTCTTAAATGGCCAAAACTTGAACACAAAGGTCGCCTTCCCCAGGCTTGCTTGGGTGTCACCACAATGAAATACTTGACACCATGGCAGGCTTTCCTACTGCTCTTCTTAAAACCAGGTGTAAATGAAACCTTTAGAATTTAGAGCCTACATAACCAGACAGACTCTGTGTTCAAGGCTTCTGTTTTATCTAGGTTTGGCCAGATCATTTGAAAATAGCAACAAATAACTGGTAGTCAACCAGATTCCCCACTCCTGTGCCCACTCTGTCAGGTTTGGTATTCTTGAAAGCATTATAATCCATCGTGATGTTTAAAAAAGCACAATTGGCCAGGACCAGTAAATCTCTCTGGTTTAAAAATGTCTGTCCCCTACCTCCCCATCACCTCCAAGGATGACCAAGCATTAACTATCTTTCATTTTTATACATTAATAGCAAACTGCCCCATTTTCAGCCTTGGAACAAATACCTTCAGGTGGCATGAGCATTTATTAAAAAAGGAAAAGTTTCTCACTGCTCCTCTTTCCAAACAGCTGGATCCAGAGGCTGAGGAAACATATCCATTAAAAAAAAAACAACCAACAAACAAAAAGATTTGTACCAAATATAGAAAAAAAATTCTGGAGCAATTACAACAAGCCTTAATAACTGCTCTTACTACATTTCAAAACTAGGAGAACCACAGATGCCTGTGGATGTCTCTTTTGAACAAGAAAGTACCATTACTGCCATCATAGATGGATACCAAGACATACAGAAGATACATTAAAAAGCTGGTTTAGTTCCTAAATTACCCAACTTCAGCTGGAAGCCAGGCTCCTCATTGAATCTGGCTCTTATCACCAAGGGAATAATTAAAAACCAAACAAACAAAACACACAAAAAATAAACACATACAAAACCAAACCAAACCAAACCAAAACACAACCAAAAAACCCAGCAGAGACAGTGTTTCAGGCCACACTTTACACTTCTCCTTCCTGTGCTGGGAAAACTGGCTCACCACCTGAGAACCCCCGCTATTGGGCAGGAATGACAGCGAGGGTGCTCTGTGCTGCCCTTGCTTCGCTGTGAGATAACACACACATGCTGCACCATTACACAAAGCCACTAGACCTTCACTGCAGACAAAGTCTTCTCCCTTCTTCTCCCCCAGAGGACACCTTAACACCACCACCATCACCCCTGGGGTGTGTAAGCCTCAGCCTAGCACTAATAACTAGAGAAAAGGGGACAGCAAGGGTGTCCAGTGTACACAACAATGGGAAGGAAAGGCAAACTTCTCCTTAAAAATTAAGGATAAAAAGGCTTTAGCCCCTCCATGCAATTTTATCTTGACCTGGAGAAATGTATATGCTAGACTTGCACTACATTTCCTTTATTATTTGCCGACAGCACCAACAATGGCTCTAAAATTGCACCCCTGGACCTGTACGGTTTGATTCACTTTGACTGCACTCCCATTTCTCAGTGGAAAGAAACAGGCTTTTGGTTTGCAGAATGGCAAAGTTGTCAATGACACATCTCTCGGCACCCTTACTGGATCTCATCAGTACTCACAGGGAGAGATCACGCTTCTTCCCATGTACCTGATGGTTTCTCAGCACAAGGTTTGCTTGGCTGCTCTTCCTAGAGTTTGCCACATGATATCCTCCAACCGACTGCACCCGAGGGCTGTGTTTTGGAAGAGTACATGCCTACTTATTTGAAACTTTAGCTACAATGTGTTTGTGCAACACCACACCAAAGCTACAAAACACATGAGGCCAAGAAAGGCCTCTTCAACCTTCTTCCATCTTGCTGGTGTAATTCACACAAGTACCTAACAGCGTAACACCAGCATCATACCTGTCCTCACCTACTCCTACCCTACCACACTAAACTTGTCAGCAGGAATTTTGCCACCAGCGCTGAAGCCAACATTTATGTTATCAAGTCAAGTGTTTTTAATTTTTAACTTGGTGATGAGGAAAAACAGAAAGGAACTGCAAAAGCTTTCAGAAGCAAAGATCTCTCCAGGACTTGCCAGCTGATATTTTCAAAGACTGATTTGGCACAGTAACAAGGAAGCCAGCATCCAACATGCAAGCAAGCAAGACCAGCTCCAAAGCCAGCTATGAGCCAGGCTAAAAGAGCGTTAGTGACTGCAGTCAGGAAGATGGGAGGGAGAGGAGGAGAGAGAAGCCAGACTAGTACCGCACCTATCACAAGAGATACAGCCACGTGCCTGGTCACCCCCCAGGAAGGAAACAGACAACAAAATGAGACGGGATCTCTGTGAGCAACCGCAACATCTCAAGCAGCAGTGGCCAGGTGAAAGTCAGCGCTGGCCAGGACTGACCAGGCAGCGCTGTGTGAGATATCACACTTGGCCTTCTGTCTAGAAACAGGAGACTCGCATGGGAGGCTGCGTGGGAAGAGCTGGCAACTGAAGACTATGTCCTATCAAGCCTGCAAATCTGCACATTGCACAGAGGCTCACAGCAGCCTCACATAAGCCATTCGCCTGTAGCCACGCGGGTATCTAGTTACTACATAGCTGACTTGATCACCAGGCCTTCATCAACATTCACGGAGACCAGAGAAGGTCAAGAGAGCCATCACCCAGGAACTGAGGACAAGCACAGTGAGCTCAATGGGAACTTGACAGGCCAAGAATGACTGCAGTCATGGAGGACAGAGGAGAGCTCGCTCGCATCACCCTCTTTCTCTGAGGCTCTCAAAGACGACAAAACCTTGACCTCTGATTAAACCACACTACTCTCAGAAGAGGGGGCAGCTTAGGGGCTCAGGGACTCAATGAGGAATTGTTTATCTCAAGGTCATGGGTTCATACCCTCTTCAAGTTCTTTTTTCTGAGTCAATTAAAACACTGGACTTGATCTGCATTACAAAAAACTGTTACGAAGGGCATAGCCAGATACTGGCTCATGAAACAGGCAGATTAAGAAAATACAGCCCTTTTGCTGCTCCTTGCAAGACCTGCAGCAGAGCACAGCCACTCTGGGAATGTTCCCTATGTAAAGCAAACTCAATCTGTTCTCACACCCAGGACAGCAAAGCAAAGGAGAAGATTATAGGGGAGCAGCCACAGCTGCCATGACCAATAGCATGTCCCTCCAACTGCACGCTAGGCATATCCATGGATAGAACTGATCCTGCCCCAGCCCCTAAACCCGGTCCTGGGAGCCTTGTCTGTCCTTGTCTATCCTTCTCACTTCTTTGAGAAGAGGCATGTTCTGCCTGTGACCGCTGCCCAGATGGCTATTTCTCCTACACTAGCTGGCGCTCAGAGGCCAAAACCCCACCATACTGGGTCATGCTAGAGGTAAGGAGAAAGGCAGGAGCCACTTAGGACCAGTAGAAGGAGGGCACCCTTTGTTCTCCTCTAGCACCATGCCCAGCCCCAACAGTGACAGAAACGTGACAAACGCAGAAGTCGAGCAAACAGGGAGGAGAGAAGACACCTTCCAATGTCAGAACAGCACACAAATCAAAGTAAATGTGTATCTGAAACCAACTACTGATAGAAACCAAGCTAGCTAGGAACTCCAACTGCTGCATTCAGGGCTCCCAGTAGTGAGCACAAATGTAGCCAAAACCTTTTTTTGTTGGTGGCGGTTTTTAGCCCATAGAAAGTCAAGATAAAAACATGCTCCCGCACATGGGGTGCACACACTCACTTCAGTCACCTTTAGTGGCTTCCCACTGAGAAAACACATCCTCCCCCCAAATGCAACTATCAGGTTTCATGAAATTTTTCATTAGTCCATGCTTTTTCCTATATTTACCTTTTGGTCCAAAAGCAGAGAAGGGATTTCAGCACAAACTCCCCATGCACCAGGATGGAGCTGCTGGCACTGCTGTGGCCCTCCCATACACTGTGACCAGGTCAAGGGTAGTGCAGCAAAACAAAGGGGTTTGGAAACAAACGGGAAACAAGCAGAGTTTTCTTCCATTCACTGAAGATGGTAATTATTTTGGAGAGTACTGCATATCTTTTTGCCTTTTAATTAGTGGCAAACCAAGTCAACCTCAGCTCATATGAGTGAGAAACTATTAGAGGCTACAGATCTGCAGCCAAGGAAAACAAATCTGTACCAGTCCTTCACCCCCAGAATAACTTCTGATTGTCAAGCACCGTTACCAGGGGAATGAATAGCTTCTCCTGCAAGCTCCTCACTCAATTAAACTAATGCAGACAAAAAGGCCAGCCAGCAGCAGCTGGCAGCACGGGCAAAGTCAGATGCATGCACTAGGTGCACACAGAGCAACCACAGCAGGTTCAGAGTGATGAGGGAGAGGAGAAGTGGTCCACAGCTTCCATCACTGCAGAAGACACCAAGGCTTCTCCTTGAGATGCTGAATGGCAAAAACTGGTGGGATCTGTGCCCTGTGGAGACTTCAGGAAGTTTGAACTGAGAAGGCAGAAGCACACCCCTGTACCTGCAACTGTCATCCAATTTAATGGAGACTGACAAAGAACTGAGTGAGGAAACACCTAAAAAAGTCCTTAATTTGCTAGTAATCCAGAACTAATCTACTGCTGCCGCTCCTTCCACTCAGAAGTCTTACAAACTCTATCTGAAAAATCAGAACAGCCATCAAGCCACAGCACAAAATAGGCCAGAAGAAACAAGCACAATCCTCAGCCCTTCTGGAACAAGAAAGCCAACTGTCTAAAGCATCCCAATCATCTTTCAAAATGCCAGAGGAAAGAAAAAAAAAAATATACAGACGTAGCAGGAGCTTGGGTTTGGTCACAGTTGGTCTTTGCAAACCAGCTGTCCGGACACTAATGATCCATATGAAGAGAACTGGTTCCCAGGTTTTTCCCTCCCTTGCGCAGCTGAATTTCATCAAAAGGATGAATATGGACCTTACAGGCTACAGTGACATAAAGAATTCTTCCTTCCTCTTCACTCTTCTGTGATGTGCATCAGCTTCAATTTCTCTTTGGAAAGTTAGCCAAACACCAACGATTCTGACCCATGCAGCACTGAGCAAATTTCTCCCAGTAAAAAAGGCTGCAATATATTCATTACCCAAGATCTCTGAATACTCCGTACAGGCAAAGTTATTGCATTTCCTTGGTCCTCAGTTTTTTCTCTGGCAGCTGGTTGGGGCTACACTTCATGGTGGGATGGAGCAGGAACAGCCAGGACAGGAACTGCGAAATGCGGAGTCTAAAGACAACTCCAAAATAAGCTGCAACACACATCCAAGCAACTTGCTTGACCTCAGATGTATCAGGGAGCTTGCAACTAAATGTTCACTTTTGGGAAAGAGAATCAAGGAGGCAAGCAAAGGATTCAGGCCAGGCAGGGGCATCATGCCTTCCATCAACAAAGAGGTGAGCACTTCAGCATGCAGACAAAGGCAAGCAGCAAGCAAAATCCACAGCTTCCTCTTTTCAATTGGATTTTAATAAAGTGTGAGCATGCAAACACAGCTAAATTCCATTCCCCCTCAAAAACTAAAGGAAATTATGTCTTTGATTTCAAAATAAACACAGCCTGGCCCTTGCATAGCTGATGGCAGCATGAGCCCCTGTTGTCAGACCAGCCCAGTGTAGCAGCAGCAAGCGCTCCTCAGAACTGGGCCCACACAGCCATGAACACCCGCCAGCACAGATGGGCTCTTCCAGCAGGTGTTATCCAAATCCTGGGCATCTTCCTAGCAAAGGGCAATGATATTTAACTTCCTTGTGGGCACAGGAGGCTGCCAAACATCTGTTGGGATTAGTTGGTTCATGTTTGTGAAGTCCACATAAATGCTATCATAAGGAAAGGGCTGACCTATTTATGGATGGGAATGCTGGACTGAGACCCAAACCCACATACTGTATTTGCACATATGGCTGTATCTCCCCTGCAAGGTTTTACTGTGAGACGCTAGGACGGAAGAACAAGGTGTTACCTATAGCCTACAGCCCACTTCTGGTCACTGCTAATTTAAGTGAGTCATACCTCTCCCCTCTTCCACTTTACCCCATCCAATTGCACAACTGAGCCTTGATGACAAGCTGGGCTACTGCGACTCTGCTGGGAGTCCCCAGATGCCACATGGGTTGATCTTTGTGGGAGAAACCCACCTTCTCTCCAGCCTCCATCCCACTCCCTGGAGCCTCACCAGGGCTAAGGTCACAGACTCTCAACCCACGGATCTCAGGCAGGCTCCCAGATGCCAAGCTGCCGCAGATCAGCCACCAAAATTCTTCATGGCAAGGGACTTTGCATCAAGTTTCACATTTCTCTTGGGTGTCCCTCCCTCCCACACAGGCCTCCTGTGAGTAAGGGCTAAGGAATGAGACCACGAGCATGTACAGCTCAGAAACAACAGTGATAACCAGCCATGTGGGAGATGAACTCCCCAGGAAAGACAGGGAAGAGTCCAAGTAGGTTTCAGATGGAACCAAGCACCTTTGCTAAAGGGATTATAGGTGCAATGGCTTGCAATTGCAGGGCCGCAGGAACCGTACGTTCCAGTGACTCAGAATTGCTTTGCACCATGTTGCAAGTCCTAGACATACAGTTTTGCTCTGCCAGAAGCTACTGCTCCCCTTTCCTCCGCAGACACATTTCAGTACTTACCAGGTCTCCATCTTAGTCACATTCTGCTGACACACACTTTTTGCATCTTCTTCATCTTCCCTTATAATCAGCCTCTATGTCCCCAAGTCAATTGCTCTGTTCTTCTGTTCCCATTCTCTGCTTTATCTTCATCTCCTGAGGCAGGAGCAACTCAGACTCAGATGCTGCTGCACAGGTGCAGCCTCCACTCTCCACTCAGGTTCACAGGACTTCAACATACATGGTTTGGCAGACTCACTGCTCCCATTTGGGTAGGAGAACAAGTGGCAGGCTCAGCACACGATGCTACAGGTCAAATACACAGATATGGACAACACGAGAAAATATTGTCCATGGGATATGGAAACAAAAACAAAGAGAAGGACGAACAGGAGCCCAGGAGCATACCAATACCATACCCAGACTTCCTTGTGTCTTTCATTATATAGATAGGCCTTGTCTTGTTCTAGAGATCAAGAGCATCCGAAACGAATTCCATTACACATCAGGTAGAAAGTGTGTAACTAAAACACATGGAAAATATTCCCATCCAAGCAGGTGCATCTACCAAGACACCTGGAACTAAACCAGATGAACCAATGTGGGACTTCCTAGTAACATACAGCTATCTCTGTACATCCAGCTCCACCTGTGAAATTGGGTGCACCCTCAATCAGGTATGAATCAAATCATGTGAGACATGAGAAATTTATCAAGAGTCGCTGCAAAAACCCATAAGGTTGCTTGTGCCTCACTGTACCTTCACAGGCAGACAGCTGCCCTGAACACAACAAAACTGGAGCTTTCACCAGGACTACTTGCAAATGAACACGTGACCCAAGACCTAAAACACCACCTCATGCACACAAATGCATACAGAACAGGGGCTTGGACTATGGCATCCAGGGAACCAGAGTAGCTTGGATATGTGTATGACAGCCCAGTGAGGGCCCTGGCCCTAGACAGAGTGCCACTCTATCAGCACAGATAATCATTCATTCACAGAGCATGAATCCTCTCTTTTCACTCCATGGTACCTCACAGCAAGGCAATACACCAGGAGGTGTAAAGGTGCTAACCCATCCGCCCTGCATCCTCAGAAAGATCCAATACCCACCTGTAAAAACAGTAACCACAAAACACTGCCCTTAGGTTGTGTACGCAGTGAGGGGATGGGAGCTAACTTCATGCAAAATAACTTACAAATGAACCTATCCTACAGGGATCCCTGTGTGTAGTAAGGCAGCGAGCTCTGCTCTTGCAGCTCCTTCTCCTCCCCCTCTACAGTGCAATCTTTAAAAACTTCTCCACTGACTTCCCCAGTCTCCACACACCCCGAGTTCACAGCTCTCCTCCACAGCAGAGCAAAACACACTATGCCAAGCCATGGAAGGAGAAGCACAGGCTCTGTAAGCTGCCATCCTTTCACCCAGACTCTCTTGAGTACCTGGGTGGGTGGAGCGCCTTGGAAAGCCATGCTCATTTATATTGTTTTAAGTACCCCCGTTGCCCTGGCCTCATTCCCAAATCTTATATGCAGAGGGAGACACTCAAAGAGGCATTACGTGCCAAGAACGCTGCACTTATCCCACAGCAACATAGAGGTCCAGGGCATTATATGTCCAAAACATGCTTCTGCCCCACAGTTCATCAATTAATGGTGCTGTTAAAGGCTTGCAACTTGTCTGCTTCACCCACAATATGATCTCCTGCACTGTATGAGGCTGACTCTTCACTGCAGCAGGGCCTCAGTCACTCTTCATGATACAGCAATGTTTCAGAAGAAAAAAGGCAGACATCTCCACAGGTAACTTTAACACTTTTGCCTATAATTTCTTCTCCATCTGTCTACCTGGGAGCAAATCAGGATTCAGGTACAGGACAGCACTTAAATACTTGCTTATCTTTATGGCACAAGCAGCTGCAGAGTTCAGCTGGATTACTCATACGCTTATGCAGAAGGTTCACCAAGCCTTCCTTAAATGGCAAAGATGCAATGCTGTGTTTTCCAAGCTCGACTCAGCGCATCCCAAGGAGCCCAAGAAGGAAATGGGTTCTCTGAAAAAGCATGGAAGTGGAACTGTGCTAAGGAAGGCATAATTCTCATTCTCCTGAAAAATAGCCTGGAGGATCAGAAATGATAAAAAACCACCACAACTGTAAAGGAAGCTTAACTACCCTAAAAATGGCAATCTTATTGTACACTGGAAAACAAGCCATTTAGGAAGCATCCAGCTAACAATATGAAATACCCATTATCCTTTATTCTACTCACTGAAATATGTTTTCATACATAAATACCACCCGTACCTTAACCTCAATTTTTTGTGGCTCATTCCTGGACCTCCCCACAACCACATTTCAGTTTCAACAGCATTAAGCTGCCCTGGTTTCTAAATGCCAGAGGTAAAGACCAGCTTCCATACTAAGCTAGGTATTTCAATACCCATGCAAGGTAAGTACAGGCCTTGCCCCCCAGTCAAGGATGATGATGATAATGCTTAAGAGGCAGGTAAAAGCAGTAAAGATGGGGGAGATGGACTGAAAGACTGGCATAACTACAATAAACAGTTCACAGTAACCTCCAGAGTTGGGTGGAAAACATGCTAAATTCAGTCTAATTACAAACAATTCTTCTCAAGCATCTCTGGTATAAACCAAGCAGGCATAAAACACACTCCCAGGTTAATGGACTGAGCATGCATGTGCCATAGTGTTAAGCAAGCATGCTGTGAAGCTCTGGAGTCTTCATGTGGAAGAATAACGAGGCCAACAAGATTCTAAAGACCTCACATCCTAAGTTTATACAGCCAAATAGAAATAGCCGTAAACTGGTTGAAATCAATGCCATTATTGCCATTTGAACAAGTCATAACCTGGCTAAAAGTCGTGTAAGGGGCTAAAGGTTTTAAAGGTCTCAGAGACTGAATTTGTGATTTCTGCTGGGATTGCAGGAAGACTTCAGTGTTCTGTTGGCCTCCTTGTTTTATTTCAACTTGTTTTGACATGTTGCTTTGGTTACTGCGTGCATCAGCTAAGAATTTAGGTGCTTAAAATGTTTTTTGCTGTTGTTTCTCTTTGCAGAAGCATGCATATAATCTGAAAAACCCGGAAAGTTTTTTAAAATAACTGAAAATATTATTATTTATAATTAAATGAAAGATATGGGAAGCACATTCCACTCATAAGAAATTGAGAAAATTTCATCTTTATAGATCGAAGGGAGTAACAGAAGACTAGCTGGTGCTGAAATTCTGTTTGTCTTAGTATTTGTAGCCCAAGAGTCCATTTTTGCATTAAAAGAGAGGAATATATATACACATAACAGGAGGAGCTGGATATGTAAGTGGGAGATAACAAACACTTAAGTCCAAGTACTGGATGTACTGGAGTCTTTACTGTGAGGGTGGTGAGACACTGAACAGGTTGCCAAGAGAAGCTGTGGCTGCCCCATCCCTGGCACTGTTCAAGGCCAGGTTGGACTGAGCTCAGAGCAATCTGGTCTAGGGGAAGGTGTTCCTGCCCATGGCAAGGGGGATGGAACTGGATGATCATTAAGGTGCCTTTCATCCCTAACCACCTATGGTTCTATGATTTCTCTGATTATGACTGCAAACTAAAGAGAATAACCTTGATATAACCAGATTTTTTCTCCTAAATTTCAGTGTCAACGATGACACAAGACTCCCAGCCTCACTCCTCTCCAATCCCACCAGTAAATAGGCAAGAATAATTTTCCTTCACCTTGGAAAGCCACAGTCCCTCCCAGATTGCACTCCAAAACAGTACAAAATGAAATTAATAATTCTGCCTTCAGTCCCAAGTCTGAATAGTAGATGGTAAATAAGGCTTGGGGCCACACATTGTAGTGAGTAGTGCCCCTCAGGGATTGGTGTTGGGACCGGTCTTGTTCAACATCTTTGTCGGTGACACGGACAGTGGGATTGAGCGCGCCCTCAGCAAATTTGCTGATGACACCAAGCTGTGTGGTTCAGTTGATACGCTGGAGGAAGGAATGACATCCAGAGGGACCTTGACACATTGCATTCTCCAGAGCCCCACAACACCCAAGAAAGCTTGTGTTTCTTTCTTATAATTTGGTAGAAACATGGCCCTACCATCTGCCATGGACTGATCCAGACTGCACTGGAACAGGGGCAAGCTCCAGAACACCTGCAATACATTAATGACATTATCGTGTGGGGTGATACAGCAGAAGAAGTCCCTGAGAAAGGGAGGAAAATAATCCAAATCCTGATGAAAGCCGGTTTTGCCATAAAACAGAGTAAGGTCAAGGGACCTGCACAGGAGATTCAATTTTTGGGAATACAATGGCAAGATGGACGTCGACAGATACCCACAGATGTGATCAACAAGATAACAGCAATGTATCCACCAACTAATAAGAAAGAAACACAAGCTTTCTTGGGTGCTGTGGGGTTCTGGGGAATGCACATCCCAAATTACA